>MKYO02029513.1:63787-78263 GCA_002013955.2 Citrus medica
ATGTGACCCCGGCACATCAATTCATCATCTTCACGACGTTTCCTTGCAGCCTTAACAACTTCGGTATCATCTTCTCTTGATTCTAGAAATGGTTCCAATTTTGGATCAAGAACATATGCCACTTTAAGAACAGTAAAGAGAAAGAATAATTTTCCCTTCCAACGAGTGAAATTAGTTCCATCAAAACGATCGAGATGGACACTAGGATTCAGAAATGATGTCAAACTCTTCTCAGCCTCCATTTGCATCAAAATAAAACCTTAAAGATTGTTGGAGAATAATAAGATTATGGAGGCAAAGAACAAAGAAAATTTCTTAGGATTTTGAGACGTATTTGCACACTTTCCTTTAAGGTTTTATTTGCCCTCACCAATCTTGATTTGCTATAGAGTTTTAATGGCAAATTACCCCCAAGATATATCAAACTCTGAATGCAATCTCTAGCAAATAAGATTGTATTTCTAGAACATGCATGAAACCTACAAAATCTGATGATAGATTTTTTTGTATGTCTTTCTTTTATGAAGAAGATGTTTATTCGAAAGAATACAATCATTAGAAATGGTACTTCTTCGAAGACACTCTTTTGGTTTGAATTTGCATCGATTTACAATTGAAATTTTTTCAATCTTGCTAACCATTTTCCAATTGACGCCTTTCTGGAAATAAACGGTTAGCCATTTTTCTCAATAACGGTGAGCCGTTTTATTCCAGAACATAAACATGCTCTCTGGACTTAAACGGTTAGCCGTTTTCTCAAAAAATGGTGAGCCGTTTATTCCAGAACAGAAAACATGCTCTCTGGATTTAAACGGTTAGTCATTTTCTCTAGAAACGGCAAACCGTTTTCGTCCAGAATATCAAACAAAAAAACTTGAAAAATGTTACAATCTCTCTTACATTTGAATTATAAGATATTCCTTATCTTTTCATTGATCCTACCTGTGTCGAACTTTAACTAACTTGCTTCTGGACCAAATAATATTCTTCATTATTGACTTTTATTTAGGGGTGGCAAAACAAATAAACGAATAAACGAATCGAATTCGAATCGAATCGTAAACGAATTGGATCAAAATTCTATGGATTCGGATTCGATTCGTTTATTAAACGAATTGAAATTTCAGGATTCGGATTCGATTCGTTTATTAAACGAATATTCGGTTCGATTCGTTTAATTCGTTTAATAGAATTGATAAATGAATCGAATCGAATCCGGATTCGTTTATTATTCGTTTATCATATACGAGTCCATAACGAATCGAATCAAATCAGGATTCGTTTACAAAAATATAATTAATAAACAAAATTAAGCAAAAAAACACAAATTTAATATCCCACAACAAAATACAAATAATTCAAATCATATTATACAGTCATCCAAATACCAAATACCAAATCCTTAATATTATAAATAACAATAATTCAAATTATAAAGAAATGTAATTTCTTTAATTCTCTTCATTTGTCTTTGTCACCTTGAAAACAAAAATTCTACACCAAAAAATAAATAAAATGTTATTAACATGCTGCAATATTGATAATAATCATTGTAAAATTTCAAAAATCAAATATATAGCAAATTTGTAGCATTTTCAAGGAAATAATAATTAAACAAGATAAAAACTTTACCTACCACACTCACACACTGTCATTTGAACCATTGGCACTCTCTGCAGATGCAGCACAATTAGTGCTCATGTTCATAATGTTTTGAGTAAGTTGGTCTACAGTGATATCCAAATTTTCTACAATAATTTTATAAAAATAAATCTTAATTAGAAAAATTGCACATAATATTATAAAAGAAAAGTAAATGAATTTTATGAGCAAGTTTTACCAATCTCTCCAAACTTCCAATCTCTAGTAGTAATAATTGCTTGGACTGTCTCTGGCTTCAATACACTTCGAAATTGATCAAGAACTCGACCGCCAACACTGAAAGCTGATTCAGATGCAACAGTGGATATAGGAATGCTCAAGATATCACGAGCCATGAAAGAAAGGTTAGGATAACGAAATCCATTTCCTTTCCAAAAACTTAGAATGTCCAAATCAATCTTTCTATCAATTCTTGGCTCATCTAAATAAAGCTCCAAATCAGATTTTTTAACATAAGCACTACAATCCATGTTATCAAAATCATCAAACTCCTACAAAATAATTAAGAAATAAGAATAGTCAAAATTCAAAACAAGCATCTAAATAATAAGTCTTACAATGAACAAATAAGAAAATTGTAAATATACCTTGAACATATCCATGGTCCTTTGGTTAAGTGTACTTTGACTATTGTCATTACGTCCCGCACTTGAACCAACATCACTCATTTGAGTGAGTACGGATGTAGTGGAGGAAGATGGTGTGATCAAATTATACTCACCAAAAATTGAAAACAACTTATCTCGAACATGTTTCAACTCCTCCGAATTTTGACCATAAGCCTTGCTATAAGCAAACTCAATAAATGCCATCTTGTATCTAGGATCCAAGATGACCGTTATGGCCAAAATGGTACAAAAATCAGACCAATACTTCTCAAATTTTTTGATCATTTTTTGTGCCATAGTTTTCATGTACACATCCTCACTACACAATAATTGATCCAAAGCAACCTTAGCCGCAAATACCTTCGGAAAATACAAATTTGAAGTGGGGTATTTTGAACCAGAAAAAATGCATGTGATCTCATAAAACATGGACAAGAATTTGCCAATCTTTTCTATTTTCCCCCATTCTTCTTCAGAAGGACAATTCTTGTAATTAGAATCACTCAAATGTAAATGACGGAAAGCATTTTTGTAATACAGAACACTATCAAGCATGAGAAAAGTTGAATTCCATCTTGTAGGAACATCTTGTCTTAATCCTTTCTTGTCGTCTAGAGATACTTGCTTAACACACTCTAAAAATTTTCTTTTTCTCACTTGTGACCCTTTGACATATTTCACACTCTCACGGGCTTTTTCTATTTCTTTCTCAATTTCTTTCAATCCGTGTTGAACAATTAAATTAATAATATGAGCACAACATCGAATATGAAAGAAATCTCCATCACACACCAAAGCATTCCTTAATCTCAATTGACTTTTTAACATTACAACACAAACATCATTACTTGAAGCATTGTCTACAGTCAATGAAAAAATCCTTTTCTCAATACCCCATTCACACAACAATGACAATATTTTTTCAGCCAAAGCAACCCCAGTGTGTGGAGTTGGCATTTCACAAAAATTCAGCACTTTTTTCTGTAAATTCCATCCCTTATCAATGAAATGTGCAGTGAGACACAAATAACCATCTGTAGTTATAGAAGTCCATAAATCAGTAGTAAGACATATTCTACTAGGAGCTTCTTCTAACATGCTTCTAATTTTTATCTTTTCCCTATTATGCATTTTTAACACATCGGCTTTCGCAGTGTTCCTACAGATGTTGGGCACTTCATCACACAAATAATTCCAAATTCTTCTAATTCCCTCATATTCAACAAATTGAAATGGCAAATCATGCATAATAATGGCACAAGATAATAATTCACGAAAGACATGAGCTTCAAACTTGGGAACACGAGTTGACAGTCCATCACTACCATCTAACATCATTTGTACAGGATCACGCTTTTTAAATTTTGCACAAGTTTCATAATGTCTTCTTAGATTACCTGTACCAGAATTGCGCACAACCACGTACTCAATGCTGCATTTTTTACACACTGCTCTCGGCTTGTTGTCCGGATACTTATCTCCCGAAACCTTACGGAACAACGACCAAACTTGTGAAGTTAGTTTCCTTTGCCGTGGTGCCTTTTGTTCGACTGGCCTTAAACCTTTTTCAATCTCTTCTTCCAGTTCGATTATGTCATTTACATCATCATCTCCAACACTAGAATCGTTAATTGTGTAGGCTGAATTACTTTGGCTTGTGTCCATTCTCCTAAAAATAAAATAATTCTAAATTATTTTAAGGGCCCTGATTAATCAAAAAAATTTATTTCAAAAGAAGAGAAACAGAGAGTACAAGAATAAAAGAAAGCCAAAGCCACGTGAGTATAATTAGAATCTAAACAAATCTAAGACTAATAAATCAAGGAAAAAGTCTAATAAAGACAAACCCATGCCAATACGTAGTAGTTACTAGTTAGCACTTGCTGGTAATTAGAATCTAAACAAATCTAAGACTAATAAATCAAGGAAAAAGTCTAATAAAGATAAACCCATGCCAATAAGTAGTAGTTAGCACTTGCTGGACTTGAGCCTGGATGCAAAAATTAAAAAATAATAATAAAAGAAAAGGATTTGGAGCTTACTGTGAGTTTGTGATTTACGCAAGATGGTTACTGTTGCCGGTTGAGAAATTGTTGAGATGGTTGTCGGTCATTTACTAGCCGCTAGTTGCTAAGAGATGGAATTAAAGGGAAAGATTCAAAGAGATGGCAAAACGTAGTAGAGCAGTGGCTGGTGAGTGGTGTTTGGTGATTAGATCTAGATCTACTCACGATTTTGACTTTTGAGTTGCTAAGAGACAAGGGAAAGAGAGACAAAGTGTGAACTGTGAAATTAGGGTATTTGACTTTATATAATAGGCTTAAAATTACAATATTAACCTTAAAAATTTAAAAAGCTTTTAAATAAATTTAAGGATAAAAAAGTAATTTAATTAAACGAATAATAAACAAATTTAAAACGAATTGACCCGTATTCGATTCGTTTATGACCCATTTATTAAACGAATTCTAAACGAATAAACGAATCAAAATTTTCAAACCCACATTCGATTCGTTTAATTAACGAATCGAATCGAATTCATCCATTTATTAAACGAATCAATTTTTTTAAACCCAAACCCATTTAATTTGCATCGAATCGAATCGAATAAACGAATCCTAACTCATATTGGCACCCTTACTTTTATTTGATTGGGTTTAATCAACTATAGCCCCTTTTATTTAAACTTAACATTTTCTATGCAGTTCATGATTTAAATTTAGGTCAAGAACCTCCTATGAGTTAGGGTCTATGACTTGTTTTACTATCCCCTATTATTAGAAACCATCATTTTGCTCCCTGTTCTTAGGGAGGAACATGGTTCCTACTCCCTAATAAACATAAGAGCATGGTTTCTACTCCTTAAAGAGCATGACTCTTGCTCTTCATTCTTACTCCTCATTCTTGGGAGCATACTCTCTCAAATATGCTCTCTATTATGATTTTTTATATTTCCTACGACACCTACCATGGTCATGTATTATTATTTCCTGGTTTGCTCTGCTGCAAATATAGTTTAATTTATAATATATCTTGATGGTTCTTCGTATTTTCTCTGTGAATTTCCACTCTTTATAGGACTAACAGATGAACATAGAAAGGTTCTTAAGCTTTGATTTGACTCGTTGAACAACTGGGCCTAGCTGATTTAGAAATGTAATGAATAGCCAATAGACTGTTTGTGTTCAATAGATCGTAAGTAAGAAATCCTTCAGACCTTCTCCCAAAAGGGAAAAAAATAAAAAACCCATAAAAGTATTAATAAACAAAAATGATATAAAAAATTAAAAGGTAAAATAATTATAATTGAAGTCTTTAGCTTAATTTTGTTGTTTGCTTTAGTACCCCAGTGTAAGATTATACGGGGGCAGAGATTGATGAAATCTTAAACAAGCATCAATCACAGCAAAAAGGACAAAAAATTTTCAAAAGATTTTTCGAATTAGTATGTGATTTATAGAGCAATATTTGCTCTTCTAATGTTACAATATACAAATGAAACTGATCTCTTAGCACCAAACCAAGTTGGGGAATGGGGACCAGTCAATTAGGACCCCAGCAGCTCAAGTACATGACTGTCCTTAAAGACTCCTCTGATTGCTTGGCCTTGGGGTCTCTCATCAATTTGCTTGAAACCACTGCAGCAGAAGATGAAGAAGAAGAAGAGGAAAGCTTCTTTGATGATTGAGAAACTGATGATCTTATACTGTTCTTGGCATGTTGGTGTAATGATCTGAGCGTGTAGTTCCATCTACAGAACCCTTGATCTTTCATGGCCTCAACTGCTGCAACACTTGCTGCTACCATCCATGCTCTGCTTGTTGAACTCATTCTTAATTTTCTATGTATTCTTCAGATGCCCTGCTCTCTTTTAATCTTTGTGAACTCTTCTGAAAGATCTGCTTAGCTTTGATGGAGTAAGCGATATGTGGGGGTTTCTTATTTATATAGACTTGGTTAGTGGCTTTTAGTTGATTGAGCACACAGATGGAAAAAAGATAAAATAAACAAAACCACTGGCTCGGGCTAGCGGCAATTATTAGGGAGAAGAATACAATTACTTTTATGTTCTTACAAAAGCGCTAATTAAGTGGGGACGAAATGGGGATTTAGGCACTTCGGGACAGTGCAATTCTGGTAGCTGAGCTAGCGGTTTCTCTTACTAAAATTCAAATTAGCCCGGAGTTTTGGAGTGAAAACCACCTGGAATTTTTGGAAGCCTGGGGAACGTAACTGTCGCTCTGCAGTGAAGTAAACAACTAGATAAAATTGCTTTAATTGTAGATTAGTTGATAAATCTCAAATTTGATATATTATTTTTCATATTTAAAAGTTCATTTAAAAATTGTTATGTTAATTTTTTATCTTTATAACTTTATTTAATTTGTGTAGGGAAATTTCTTGATGTTAATTATGGGAAAGTTTATAATAATTATAGGAGTTTTTCTCTTTATGTTAATTTTTGTAAATTTCTTTACACTTAACTTAATTATAAAAATTAAATGAAATTCTGATTATAAAAAATTATAATTACAAGAAGTTAATTTTTATAATTATAATTTCATTTAAGAATTATCATCTTATATTTTGAATTTTTTTAATTTAAGGTATTTTTATAATTATAATTTTTTTATTTTTTAAAATTTTATAAAATAAAATAAAATTTTAAATCATTAATTAAATAATTATTTTTAATGTTAAAGTGGTTGATTGATACAATTTTAAGAATAAAAATAGTGTAAAAAATATATCAATTTTTTATGATAGTTAAATGTACATACGGTAAAATAAAAGTGTCATAGATATTTTTTGCTTATTATAAAATTAATTATGAATTTGTTTCTCCATATGACCTTATAAACTAGCGAAACTTCCATGCACTTTTTATCAATGACAAAATTATTCAGTAGATTATTTTATATCACAATTGCCATCATATT
Source organism: Citrus medica (assembly GCA_002013955.2). NCBI lineage: Eukaryota > Viridiplantae > Streptophyta > Magnoliopsida > Sapindales > Rutaceae > Citrus > Citrus medica. Next base: position 70,998 of record MKYO02029513.1, read on the forward strand.
AAAAAAAAAATAATAATACATGGAACGATCATCGCGTCATGTTACATTTATAGTAATTTACAATTTATTTAAATTAGAAGGTGCCCATCAACTGGCTCCACTATGTTGCTCACATTTGCATTGATTTGTGTGGCGTACTCTTGAGTAGATGCATTATTGCCAGACTTGATTGTGCTGCTGAAGCCCATAGCATCAAACTGAATATCTGCATTAGCGATACATGACAAATAGTTTTCCCCGAAATTATCAAGTGCTTCAAATTTTAACTTCGTTAAATTTAACATCTTTAAGGGTTTTAAAATCTCTCAAATTTCTGGCTTCAGATGTTTAGGCTTTAATTTTGATACTGTAAGACTTCATCTGGATTTGTATGCTTCAATCTTAATTTTATATGCTTAAGTTATGCTTCAATTCTACGCTTTGGTCTTTATTTGTAGCATTAGTAATATAAAATAAACAACTATTCTTATGGTCTGAATATCCTAAATTAAAGGCAACTGTTACACATTACACATCACACATCCCAAATGCCATAATAAAACTATTTCATCCTACTCTTATTACTAAATATCCTAAATACATAAGAAAAAAATATCCAGCACTAATTAACCAAAATGAATTTGGGTTAATTAGTGCTGGATTTGTATGACGTCATTGCATGTGATCATTATTATTCCGCTACATAAAATTGTCTTCTTCCATCGAGGTACCCATAAACTCACCTTTTGTAATCAAAGCTTTCTCTAGAAATTCAGCAATATGATCCCCCTTGAGCTGTCTCTTTCAAATTTAAAAAATTCAATAACTTAGTGTTCTCAATAAATAATAAATAATAAATCAGAAAATAAATTATTAGAACTTAGCAAATCCCTCAACATTTTACAGCAAGCAAGAACACACAAATAAACAGTATCACCATTCTACTTCCAAAGCATAGGAAATATTTATCTTAAGAAAGCTTTCTACATAATGGGACTGCTCAAGTAACTTATCAAATGGTAAATATATCTTGGTGGATATAAAAAGGCAATTAGCTTTTAGATGTCCTACATTACAAGCAATATATTTAATTTAAATCTATAAATTCTAAATTCTCAAAGCAATTGTTAAACTATGCAAAATGTAATTCTTCTCCATAAAAGACTTAAAAACCCTGGGATAGTTACTTAAGAAGATATTTAACGGTCAAGGAAAAGAAAATGTCATCAAGCATTTACATTTCAAATCTGTAGCACAGCTTCAAAGTTTCTCCATCAATGACCATGCGATGACCTGTCATAGTGTAATTTACAAGAGCTCATATGTTGGCAGAGTATTTCATTACAATATATTTTAATACAACAGCCCACCTTAAAAAGAAAAAATTCCAACAACTCCTCATTTTTTTTTTCATTTTAATCTAATTAAATGAATTATTATTACACATTAGTCGAATATAAAAAAGATATTGAATAAAGAAAGATAGAAAGAATCATAACATTATTTAGAGGCCAAAACTTACTTTAAACTTCCAACAACAAAGAACTGCAAGGAAAAAAGAAAAAAATTGGATAGTGAACAGAAAAGTGTATCAAATATGCCCGAAATAAAAGAGAAATTTTAATAAAACAAAAAAAAAATCTTGAGAGAACCATTTTTTTTCCCTTTGCATTAATATTTCTGACCAAGGCCAGTGTATCAAATATGCAGAAAATTAAAACTTTTTACAAAGTGGGAGGACTGCAAGAAGTCAACTACAGCATCTAAATAAAAAATTAGAATAGCCAAGTAAAAAGCCATGCATTACCATCCTCTGATTTGTAGGTACCAGTTCTTGCTACAAATCGTATCCAAAAACTCTCATTGAAAGCAAATATGTTTTCAACAAGAAGCTGCTGATGCTGTTCAAAAAAAAAAAAAGAAAAAAAAAGAAAAGGAAAACCAGTTTATGCAGAAACCTCAACAATAGATGATATTTTCTTTCAAGTGATAGTATCCACACTTACCCATTTTCAGAAGGATGTATCAAGGACCCTAATGAGAATATGATGGAATCACACATAACAGTCATAAAATATTCCAAATCCCATAAATAGATACACCAAACGGATACTTATATTTTTAAAGCCCACAGAAATAGTAAATTAAAAAGTCCATGTAAACCAACACCTAGAAAAGAAGAAAAATGAAGAAAAATACCTCATTCATTTACTAAAAAAATACAATGAATTAACTTGAAAAGAAATTAATTACCCACATTTCTTTACATTACCCACATTTCTTTACATACTTCCGTTAACAAAAGATTCAAAGCAATACCCCTAAGAAAACCTACACCTAAAAGAAAGATACGAGATTTTATCTTTTTATTTTCTTAAGTTTTTTTTGGCTATCAAACGAAAGCTAGGGTTTTTTTATTTTTATTTTTATTTAAACAGCTAAATTACTTGGAGATGAAAGGATAACAATGAATTGAAGTTGTTGCTTTTATTGCATAAAGAGTTTGAGTTTCCTAAGACAATGTTATAGGAACTTGGTTAATCAAATATAATAAAATTAACTATAGTGGTTACCTGGGTTGGACTTTTTCCAAAAGATCTATACTGTGATCTTTATAACTCCCTTAGAAACTATACTTCCTCTAGCGAATCTATGAAGTGGAGTAGCGTAAGGTTTCAATCGCAATCGTTCCAACTTTATTTGAACAAAGGTTGACATGAATAAAATATCAGTCGAACTCTAATTATCAATGAGAATCTGGTGGAAGCATTTGTTTATCACAAGGAGGGTGACAATTAAAGCATCACAATTAGGATGATGAACATCTTCAAAGAAGATTATTGGTATATTACGAACACTTGATCCTTGGGATTGATTAGTCAAATTAACCTCAAGACCTTCGGTTCATGTTTTGCTTGGGGTACGGGCTTAATTCTTCCTTAATTTCCCTAGTCTTCCGCAACTAGTCCTCCCCAAATGTAATTGACATCAAATATGTTTTGATCACCATACCCTTGCTTCTTTCCCTTTCTTTTCCTCAAAGATTATGGTTAATCACTCTTCACTCCATCATTAGCATTTCTTACATACTCCTGTAGTTGTCCTTGTCGAATCAAGCTCTCTATTGTTCCTTAAGCTTAAAACACTCGTAAGCTTAAAACACTGATAGATGTTATGTTTATGATCTTTATGGAAATGACAATACTTAGTTAGATTCTTTCGGGGTGGATCTGTATGGAAATGACAATACTTATTTAGATTCTTTCGGGGTGGATCTGTTCTTATAGGACGTAGGGTTCTAAACAAGTTTGGACTTCTCACCTATATAAGAATTTGCTCCCAGGGAGTATTAAGCTTTGTAAAGTTGGTGAATCGAGAGGCTGAACGAGGATGGGTGTCTTAAACTTTAGAGCGTTCCCTAGGACAAAATTGATCTCTCCTTGAAAATTGATCCGATCGACCAATCTTTCCTTCTAACTGATCATCTTTCCTTTACTTTCCTTTACTTGGTTCTCATTTATCTCAATTTTTATTTTGAAATCTTTCTTCAATATTGGCATATTTCTCAACTCTTATAAGCATTTCAAAGTAAAAGGTAAGTGGTTTTTTTTTTTTAAACTGACCACCATAATTTTCCTCTCCTAAGTCTTTCCACAATATCATAACGTGCTATGTTACTATGATAACCACCTACTTGGGTAATCTCATTATTTTACCTTCTGATATAATCTCTCAAGAACTCCCCCTCCCATTGTTCAACGTCAAGAGTTAGGTCATTGATTTTCCTCATTGTCGAGCATTTTAGAAGTGGGGGTTAAATTCTCTACTCAAATCTCGAAAGGTTGACGGAGTGTGGCCTTAACCTTTGAAACCATCTTCGTGTTGCTCTTACCAAGGTAAGAGGAAAAGCTCGATGAAGAATTGCTTGTGATACTCCTTGCAATTTTATAAGGATGTAATACAATTCTAGATTTCAATAGGGTCCATCTATCTATCACGAGGATCTATATGGGTAAATTGAACCTAGATGTATATTATGTTATCATTATATCAAGAGTAAAGGTGGCTCGAGTTTCACTATTGTACCATCTAGTGATCCAATTTCTTGAACCATTTGCTCAAGCCTCTGCATTCTCTCTTGTAATCATCCATCAATTTTCTTCCCTTACTTTAATTATTCTTTAGCCATACTGCTTTAGATCTTTAATGGTTTGAGGAATATCTGAGATAACCTTTATTCAATTCTTCTTAAGATCTCATTCTAGAGGAGCTAGAATTAATCACATTACCTCTACTTGAGTTCTTTTTTTCTTAGCTTGAGCTTGGAATTGGTTGAACATTATGTTGGTGTTATGAGCCAACTGATCTACTTATTATTGAAATAAAACAACACGAGGTTGTTCTCTGTGTCTGGTGTGCCGATGTGGATTTAGTTGAGGATTTAGAGGACGATGGGTTACCATCATGTCATCATCCTCCAAATCTCGTTGTCATCTCTTTCGTCGGAAATGAACTTCCTTATCTGTAACTGCAATATTCATCCATGTGGTAGGACTTACAGACGACACCAATCTGTTGGAGTAAATTTTATCCTAACTTATTATATGGTAATTCCAACCAAGGATGGCTCCCTTAGGATTGAGCTTTTTTTTTTAATCTTAATTGGCTTTTGAATTTTCTCATAGGAGTCCACTTTCCTAGATAATAAGGATGCTTTTGTCAAGGAAACAAATTAGAGAACCGTCTTGCGGGTGGAAGCCCTTTGACGATAAAGTCAATTATTGATTTTTTAGAAACACGAACTTAGAGAGAGAAAGTTAGAATTTCTCTTATTGAGTAATTTTTTCTTACATTTCAATGAGAATAGAGGGCATATTTATCAGCCTAATTGATTTGACTTAGACCCTAATTACTTAGATGACAAGTGTCATTATTCTTGTGACACTTTTTTCTTCTGCCTGTGCTAATTGATGTCTAGATATAAAGGTTAGAACCTTGGAAAGTTTGTCCTAGGTGTTTTGTCCTACAATCATGAGATTATAAGAACTTTGGAATCTTTGGGGTTTGTGATAGGATTCTGGGATCCTAAGAGTCTTCGAACTCTGAAACCTAGAAGGTTAATTCTAGGTGGTTTGTACGAGGATCCTATGAGTCTTGGAACCTTGAAATTTGTGATGTTTATCCTAAATGGTTTGTTCAAGGATAAGGTCCTAGAAACCTTTGAACTTTTTGGGCCTTAAATCTCCTAGGTAGTTTATCAATCTCTTCATAGGCCTTATAGGGACCATATAGGTTAATTTCTAGTTACCTCCTAGTGAATTGACAATTTTCAAATTGCCCCATTACTATTGAAAACATCAATTTACCTCCAAAACTCGTTATCTATCCATTAATTTAAACGTCGAAAAGGGTAAGATGATACTTATACAAATCTGTAACGACCGTTAAGCACAGGGACACGTGACATATATGCAGGAAACATCAAATCAGTTAGTTTTTTAACCTAACCCCGTGTTATTGTGCGGTGTAAATGATAAAAAAATTAAAAATTAAAAATTAAAAGGAAACAAAAAGGAAAAAAATTAATGGTGTGCTATAAAAAAAACAAAAGCTTTGCTTTTGCACCAAAGTAAGGTGAAGGGTTTGTGTATACAGTCGTAAGTTGCAAGACTTCACTTACGCAAAAAAACAGAGCAGCACTGAACAAACTGTAAGGATGACATTTGAAGGAGCAAGATGAACTAAAGCAATATCAATGGAGAATTTGAGTCTAAACAACCTCGTCCGACTGCTGAGGTGAAAAAAAAAGGAACTTTTTTTTATAATTTTACAGTTATTTTTTATTTTGGACTGTATGTCAGTACTAGTGTCATTTCTGGGTGTGATAATGATAGGTTAATGACATTGCATGAGGGCGTTAATAATTGATTTTGAAGCATAATTGGAAACCTGGAGTTTTTTTATAAATTTGGGGATTTTTTTGTAGTAAAAAAATAGGAATTTTTTGCTTATTCCTGTACTTAGAAAATTGAAAACCACAGATGAAAACCATAGATGAAAACCAAGATTTATGTTATTTTTGTTGGTTTTGATGAGCATTGTAGGTTATTGGTAACATTGTGCTTATTGTTGAAAAATCTTTCCACAATTGTAAAGAATGATTTGCGTAATGAAGTTGTATATGACTTGTAGTTGTATATGTGTGGATTGTGGATTTTAAAGCTTGTCTGTGTATTTTGATATATAGGAAAAACAATTCAAGATGTCAACTTTTGTTAACTTTATAGGTGTAAGGTGGGATCTTGACCTTGTAGATCTTGATTATCTAAGTAGAGTGATAGTGATCAATAGGGCAATGAGACAAGTTTTTCGAAGAACCAGCTGGCCCAGTGAGAGGTTTGTGTAAGTTGTTGAGCATCCATTTGTTGAGTGTTAGAAAATGTATATTTATGAAGGAGAAAATCGTCATTTTACACTACAAGTTTTACTAACACCTTTACTTTTATGAATTTAACCTTCTTTTGATTTAATTCCGTGCGTTTTATTTTAATTAAGTATTTTATGTATTTTAGGAGCATTATAGTCATTTTACAATAAAGGAGAGATTAGACGGCAAAACAGACATCACTTTTGAACTCGGGACGGTTGAAAATCTTAGGAGGAGCATAAAAGGAAAAATGATACTATTCACATGTACGGTACTATTTACGTGTACAATACTGTATATGTTAGTTACTGTTCACGACAATGTTCACGACACTGTTCACATAGACGGATGATGACGTGGCATTGACCGATGATGTGGCATTGACTGATGAGGTGTCACGATCCTGTTGGGCTAAAATTCTTATGTACTGTTGATGGTGACGTGGCAACATATCAGTGGACAAAAAATCTCGCGTACGGTACATGCATCACACAGGATTATTGTCAACCAAACCGCATTACTGTTCATCCGGGTCAAACCGTGTTACTGTTCACCCGCGTGGTCAAACCGCATAGATATTGGTTGTTACTTTTGCAGGAATTTGACTTGGAATTCAAAGATAAGAAAGGCACAGAAAATGTTGTGGTGGACCACCTCTCTCGTCTCCATTTTGACAAAATTACAGAGCCATTAACATTGAATGAATCATTTCCAGATGAACAATTAATGAATGTGGAAGTATTACCTTGGTATGCTGATATCGTTAATTATCTTGTTACAGGTAAACTTCCGGAGCATTGGACCAAGCAAGACAAGGCTAAATTCTTTGCAGAGATAAAGAATTTCTTTTGGGATGACCC
>MKYO02029513.1:84005-140444 GCA_002013955.2 Citrus medica
TATTTAGCCCATGATGCATGTTGATACGGATCCAGATACCCAAGTACGTCATTTCAATAGAATTCTCTTTAATTTATTCTCGCCATTTCAATTCCAATTTCAGAATTTATTCTCGTCATTTTAATTTAAGTTTTAGCATATTCCAAATCATTTCCACCACAAATCCAATCATCTCATACAAAATTAATTCTATATATAATTAAAATCCACCTCCTCGTGGGATCGACACTCGTCACCATTAGTCTATACTACAATAGATTTGTGCGCTTGCGAGTTCATTAAAATTTGTACAACACTATTCCGTGCAATGTCTTGCGTATTGAGGGGTCAAATGTTTGAGGATGGTATAGATCTAGTGGAGTTTAGGGTTGGAATGGTTCTTAGAAATATGAAGTCTTTTGCATGGGCTCTTTAAGATTTTTGTATTCAAGAAGGTTTTTGAGGTAGAAGGTTTTTGGATATTATGTCGTTGTTATGCATCCATGTGTCCTTTCAAGGTGTATACTTCATTGTAGAGACACGATGAATGCTTCCAAATCAAAAGTTTTCATAATATCTATACATGTTAGGGGATTGTGAAAAATCCAGAGGCAACAACGGGTTGGATTGTGAGGAAGTATCATAAAAAATCACTGCCGATCCTTCAATTTTTGTAGAAAATATGGCCATTGACATCAGATGAATGTATGGAGTTGAGGTCAGTCTACAGAAGGCTTATAGGGCGAAAAGAAAAATTCTTGAGTCAGCAGGTGGTGGAGACTATGTTCGGAGCTTTAAGGACCTTTGGGACTATACTTACATCATAAAACAACATATGCCAAGTGCACTAACAATGCTTAAAGTTACAAAATCAGGCACCCCTGCAGGGAAGTGTAGGTTCCAGAGGTTCGTTATTAGTTTCCCAAACTTAAAGATGGTTTCAAGGCGGGCTGCAGACCATTTATTGGTCTTGATAGCTGTCATTTAATGAGACCATTTGAGGGTGTCCTGTTATCAGCAATTGCACTTGATGTAAACCAAGGGGTATTTCTATTGGTAGTATATGTATATGAATCTGAGAAAATTGATAGTTGGACATCATTTCTGGGGCATTTGAAGGAGTACTTAGCTGATTCAAGGGAGTTAACCTTCATGATGGATAGACAAAATGGTGTATTGAATGCCTTAAACTTGGAGTTCTACGAATCACACAATAGTTTCGTTCAATCTTTAAAAAGTAAATTATTGTCACTTTTATTAATGTATATATATTATCATACACTTGAAACGTTTTCTGTACATTTACAGCTTTAAATGATGATCTAATAAACTGTGGTCGAAGTGATAAAGGGGTAGCTTGATTTACAGTTTTGTTACTTCTCAGGGGTTGGCCATGATTAACATTTTGAGTTATTTTTTCCTTAATAGGTACTGTGCGAGATATATGCGAGACATGTGCGAGAAATGTATTTTCCAACCTAACGCAAAAGTTTCCTTATGTACAGCTGAGAGACGAGTACTAGAAGGTTGTCAGGTCTGCAAATAAGGATGATTTTACGGAAGTAATGAACAATATAATGAAGGTTGATGCAGATGGTTTCGATTGGCTAAGGAAAATCAACCCAAAATACTGGTCAGTTCATGGTTTTGATAAATCAGTCAAATGTGATCATATAACAAACAACATGACTGAGAGCTGGAATGCATGGCTTGGAGATATGAGTAAGGCACCAATAATCACCCTGATGGAGTATATAAGGAAGAAGATGATGCAAGCAATCATAGAAAGAAAGCTGGAATGTCAGGGATGGCGCACTGAAGTTCTTTCTTGCATAAATAAAATGATGAACAAATTACTGAAGGATGTGAAGGTTTTGTCATGTTATACTAGCAAGTCATCTATGGCCAATAATAAGAAGTCGTTTGTTGTTAATTTAAAGGAGCATATATGTGATTATAGGCTGTGGCAAATTAATGGTCTACCATGCAGTCATGCGATGCCTTGTATTGCTCATTTAAGGGCTACTTATGAGCCATATATTGCTGTTTGCTTCACAAAAGAAACTTATCTAAGATGTTATTCAGGTAGCATTCATCTTTTACTAGACAAGTCTAAGTGGACACACATAAAGGTCGATGAAATTTTACCTCTGAATATGTCAAGACCACTTGGTAGGCCCAAGACTTGTAGAAGAAGAGAGGCTGGTGAAGCGCCATCCCACAGGAGAAAATTTATAGTTTCTTGCATATATTACAGAGGCATCGGCCACAATACAAGATGTCGTCCTCATAATCTAGCCAATGCAAGCAAGAAGACCAAAACAATGATGGCAAAGCTTGTAATGGTGTTTATTATCAATTATGACCCGCTTTTCATTATCAGCTAATGACATTTTATAACATTCTTAACTATTTATATGGGTCGAAAGACTTTAACGTTAACTTTAAGCTCTGGTGCATCAAATCTAGAAATGAATGCTTTTGCCTTAAGGCTAGGGACAAACACACCTACACAACCAAGCGACTTTGCTGCCTTATCAAGTAGAACACCCACATCGACACCAACAATAACCCCAACACAACCATCTACTGCTGTAGGGAGTGCTCATGCTGCATCAGGTTTGTTTAACATTTATATTCAAAGGTATGACATATGTTAAATATCCAGAACATCAAGTTATTGATTTTTTTTTGTTTATCAATGTAAGGTAGTTTTTAATATATTTTAGCGTAGGTGTAAGGTAAATGTGACATGAGTAACTTTGTTTAAAATTTGTGCAGCAACTGTTATAGCTTTAGTTTTGAGTTATTCACTGCTCTTATTTAATTTTAGTTCAAGTTTGTCAGTCTTCCTTTTATCTAAGAGTCAGTTATGGTACCTACCTGATGAATAAGTTTAGGACCACGTTTGGTTTTTTTATCATGTTAGTTGACATACTTTACATGCATTTCTAGTATAAATTGAAGCTTCACTGTCAGTTGAAACTTATTTTATTTTCTGCACTTACAATTTGTTACATACATGTGTTATAAGTTTCTCAATATATATATATATTCATGAATGTGTTGTATTTTCTGATGAAAATATAAGTGCCAGCGATGGGTTTAGCTAATAGACAACCTGTTGGACAAAGATTAGGAATTGCATTTGGAACACCACCTACAAAAGGAATTCAAATTACAGAAGAAATAGATAGTACAAGAGGCACTTCACGATCATCCCCTCCTACAACAAAGACAAAGGGAAATCCGAAGGGCAAATAAGTCATTCACATTTGCTGTAAGTTGTTCAATATACTGTTGGGTTCAAATGCCTTGCAATGATGTATTAAATTTCCTGAATTGTGTTTAATTGTTTGTAAAGTATTATTGTTACATTTTATTGCAGAGTCTGCTACAGGTAAAGGCATACGACAACATCATTCCTTCAGTAATTACATATTCACCACCAACAAATGATACTGGTCATTTTGTGTAACTTCGTATTTATGATAGTGTATTATGGTAGTAAATTAATATGACAGTTAGAAGCAGGAAATTTAACCTCAATTTTTGGGTGTGTTGCAATTCATATTTTAGACAAAGGTAGGACGAGGAGCAGTAGAAATGTGCAGGCATTCACCTGATTTTTTGTGAAATATTCATTGCAACATACATATATATAGGAACAACAACTCATGTACTATCAGTATAATGAACTACAACTTTTGATAATGAAATACATTATTTTGATTATCTTATGTTCAACAACTCATGTACAACAACTCATGTACTATCAATGTAATAAACTACAACTCTTGATAATGAAATACATCATTTTCATTACTTATGTTCGTGCTCTACTTATTTAACATTAGTCATCGTGTTTATTTATTTAATATTTATTTTATGCCCAAAATGATAAATGTACATGATACACAGTAACTGCATTATGATGATGGTATATAACAAGCTCTTCATCTTCTCTGATTTTGCAATAAGCATGGTTGTCATTGTTGCCAGCTTCTTATTTTCGTGATGCAAAGTTTGGTTCTCTTCTTCATCTTGCAACTTTCCCAACCCTCTTACAATTACCTTGTACTTAAATCTAGACGGTTCCCACCATCTAAAGTAATCACAGCCCGGCCTCTCACACTTGTAATAAAGCCTCTTAGGATTTGCAGCAGATTCTGAAATTTTGATTGTGGCTCGTTCACCGTAGTCAGTACACGATTTGTTTCTAAACTTGATGACCTTGCCATTCACTTGCAACTTCACTTCCTCCTCTTTATAAAAAATGTTACTGGAGCTTCCCTTAGAGGATGGCATTCTCACTGCTTTGTTAAAGCTTTTGCAACAATAGCTGAATTTCGATGCTTTAGGGCTCGTGGGTTGTGTGCAGAGGTCTTTGTAAATTTTTGAAGCAATGCTGTGCACAATCAATTTGAATTTTGAACTAGTTCGAAACGTGTACAATTTTATGTTATTTATCATAATTTGCATACGATTGCATAACTTGTAATTTCCCTTACTAATATGTCTAATTCAGGGAAACTAATTACTTTTTCAGGCCCATTAAGTTATTTCAATATTTTAATATTTTAATCATTTATTCACTATTTACATAATAATATTTTAATTGTTAACTTTTTACATTTTTGATGACTTAACATATATAAATTATTTTTGTTGACCTTACAAAGCCGTTACAAGAATATTCCGTTAGAGTAGGGATACTTTCGTACTTTCATGAGTCAACGATGGTTAATAGTTAAAGATAACGTATTTTATGGGGTAAATTGATGTTTTTAATAGTAAGGGGGGTAATTTGAAGATTGTCAATTCATTAAGGGGTAACTAGAAATTAACCCGGACCATATTTATTTAGACCATATGTCATGAGATGAGTATATTACTCAACAATCTGTGCGGTATTTAGACAATTTCTAGCATAAAAATTGATGAATAAGTCTATTGAACTTCTCAATCTAGGTAAGTGAGGATGCTTGCAAGAAAGATAGAGATTAGAGAGAACAATATGGCCAAAGTAAGTTTTATTACTAGAAAAAGAGAATACAAGAGAGCTTTATAAGGATGCCTGAGTTGATAGTTGTTGAGCAAAATGGCAAGGCCCATGCCCTATTTCTAGAATGGCTTGCCTAGGTCTAGAGTCTTCCATACAATTTATACAACTTACCTAAATATAGATTCTAGAATATATAAGTGTAGATTTGTCTAGACATTTACAATTGCTAGTGTGTTGTTGAGAATTTTAGAATCAAGCCTAGCTTGCTTACTTTAACTTGTGAATTTGGTTGTTTGCTTACAAAGTGCACCATAGGTTACTAATATATTAGGAGGCCTATTGCTTAGCGCACCCTGCTAGTAAGTGTATCTCGTCTTTAGGCGATCTTTTACCAAGCGTATCAATGGGCATCAATTTAGCCTATATTGGTGGAAACTTTAAGCAACATGGGACACTTGGCTGGCCTATTCTATTTTTGGTCCAATACTTATTTTGATAAATAAATAACATGAGACTAATTGTTCTTGGCATGTCCTGTGACCAAATTGAGGAAATATCTTATTGAATAATTGGGATCATTAAGGATGAAGGACAACATTTATCCATGAGATTCCTAAAAACGCTACTTTTGTGCAGTAAAATTAAAATGGATGGCGGAAGCTCTAGAAACCTCGGATCGACTTCATTCAAAAACGAAAATCAAGAAGAAATATTGAAGTTTGTTTACCTCACTTGTAATAGTCCAGGATATAGACCATTACTAAACATAGTGTCTATCATAATGTATAATAAGCCATTAACACTCAAAACTATATGGTTAATTATTATTTGGTCAAGTTCAGTAAACTTGTTCTTGCAACAACTTGTTCATGTCAATGATATGAAACTCACTATCCATTTTAGTATCACATACCATAAGGAGTCATAACACATACTAGTGTTTATAGAAATTTATAACGTCCAATCATAAATCCACCACTAGGAACTATTTTAGAAGTATAGTACAAATGATACACGTTTCATATTCTCGAAAAACTCAAGAATGTGTTCCTTAACTATTTTACTTCTTGAACTATATTTACTAAATTAATTTATAAGTGTTGATAACTTTGCCATTTTATAAATATCAAAATGCTATTCAAATACAATAATTCCCTAAAAGCAAACACCATTCGATTGGCCTTTAGGGCATATTACTAACGATCTCCCACTTGCACTAAAGCCAATCGTTATAGTATCTCATACCCATCTTCTCAAAATGACGATCTAACTGCTGCTAAGTCAGTGCTTTAGTCAGAGGATCCGCAATGTTAATGGCGGAAGCTAATTTTTGCATGGTTACATCACCATTTCTAATTATTTCTCTGATAATGTGATATATTCTTTCAATGAGTTTGGACTTCTTGTGAGACCTTGTTTCCTTAGCTTGCGTTGTAGCCCATTATTGTCACAATATAATGAGATTGGCAACGTAATGGTTGGAACCACTCCAAGTTGTTGAATAAACTTCCTTATCCAAACAACTTCTTTTGCTGCATCTGATGCAGCTATATATTCCGCTTTAGTGGTAGAATCTGCAGTAGTTGCTTGCTTAAAACTTTTCCAACTCACTACTCCACTATTGATAGTGAATAAAAATCCTGATTTATAATTTTTGTCATCTACATCTGACTGAAAATCTGAATTTGTGAAGCCTTCTATTTTTAGATCACATTTTCCATATGTTAAGAACAAATCTTTAGTCATTCTTTAGTACTTAAAGATATTCTTAACTGCGGTCTAATGTTCCTCACTCGGATTACTTTGGTATCTGCTAGTGATAGTCACTACATGATCTATATCTGGTTTAGTACATAGCATAACATACATAAGACTTCCTATTGCAGAAGCATATGGAATCTTATTCATTCGCTCTCTCTCATCATAAGTTTTAGGACTCATGCTCTTAGAGAGATGAACTCCATGTCTGAAGGGTATAAAACCTCTTTTGGAATCCCACATATTAAATTTCTTTAATATCTTTTCTATGTACTTATCTTGATATAGACCTATCAATCTTCTATATCTATTTATATAAATCTTGATTCCCAAGATATACATTGCATCTGCTGGGTCTTTCATGGAGAAGTTTTAAGAAAGCCAAGTTTTGACAGAAGACATTTATCCAATGTCATTTCCTATAAGCAATATGTCATCTACATATAGCACAAGGAAAATTATTGCACTCCCACTGACCTTTTCATCCTCATTCTTGATGAAACCAAACGATTTGATTGCATCATCGAATCAGATGTTCCAGCTCCTAGAGGCTTGTTTTAGCCCATAAACGGACTTTCTTGGCTTGCATACTTTATGAGGATCTGTCTCAAATTCAAAACCACGAGGTTGTATCATATAGATATCTTCCTCAATGTACCCATTAAGAAATGCAGTTTTGACATCTATTTGCCAAATCTCATAATCATAATATGCTGCTATAGCCAATAAGATTCTGATGGACTTCAGCAAGGCTACTGGTGAAAAGGTTTCCTCATAGTCTATACCTTTATTTGACAATAAACTTTAGCTACCAACCTTACTTTATAGGTCTTGACCTTTTCATCTAAGCCTATATTCCTATTGAAGATCCACTTGCATCTGATAGGTATAATATCTTCGGGTGGATCCACTAGAGTCCATACTTGGTTGGTTCTCATAGAGTTCATCTCTAAATCCATGGCTTCAAGCCATTTCTTAGAGTCAATATCTGATATTGCCTCTTCGTAACTTGTAGGATCATCTCTATGATCTGTATCCCCCAATAAAAATATGTTGTTTATCTGATAAAGTAAACTATATCTTTCTGGTGGGTAAATTACCCTACTAGATCTACGCAGCTGCTGTGTTCTTTGTGTTTGTACTTCAACAAGCTCTTCATTGGATTTATCTTCATTATAATTCTCAATAAATTCTAATTTTCTTCTTTGTCCACCTTCTTGAATAAACTCTTTTTTAAGAAATATTGCATTTCTACTGGGTATTGGTCAGATTGGATGTAAAAGTAGTAACCCAAAGTTTCCTTTGGGTATCCTATAAACCTCCCACTATCTGCTTTAGTTTCAAGCTTCTCACTTTTGAGTTTTTTTTATAAAAGCAAGACATCCCCAAATCCTAAAATGATTTAGGCTTGGTTGTTTACCGTGCCATATCTCATATGGTATTTTAGGTACAGACTTGGAAGGTACTCTATTTAGTACATATTTTACTGTAAGGAGAGCATATCCCCAAAGAGAAATTGGTAAGTCAGTATAACTCACCATTGATCGCACCATATCTAACAGTGTGTGATTTCTCCTTTCAGATACTCTATTAAGCTCTGGTGTACCTGGAGGTGTCCATTGTGAACCAATACCATTTTCTTTAAGGTAAGACTGGAATTCTCCACTAAGATATTGACCACATCGATCTGATCGTAGGTTTTTAATAACCTTTCCGATCTATTTCTCTACTTGATTTCGATATTCTTTGAACTTTTCAAAGGCTTCAGATTTATGCTTCATTAAGTACACTGAACTAGACATTGAGTGATCGTCGATAAAAGTTATGAAGTAGTAATATCCACCCCTTGCCATTTTATTAAATGACCTACATACATCAGTATGTATGAATTCAAGTAAATCAGTGGCCCTTGTACTTCGTCCAACGAAGGGTGCCCTGGTCATTTATCCTTAAAGACATGATTCACAAGTTGGATAAAGTTCTAAACCAAATGGATCTACTAGTCCATCTTTAGCCAATTTTGTGACTCTATCTTCTCCAATGTGACCTAGCCTTAAATGCCACTTATATTTGGGGCTTATTTCTTTTCTTTCACGTTTATGTGTTATGGTATTTACATTCACAACATGCTCATTATTTTCTTTCATATTTAGTACATAAAGATCATTATCTAAAGTACCATGTGCAACATATTTATTCTCATGATAAATTTTACAAATTTTATTTCTGAAATAAAATTCATAGTTGTCTTTGTATAAACATGAAATTGAAATTATATTCCTTACAATAGAAGGAACAAATAAACAATGTCCCTATAGCTGAGGCAGCAACCATTGCTCTATTTCCCACTCTAAGAGACACCTCTCCTTGTTTAAGTCTTCTACTTCTTTTCAGATCCGACATTGACATACAAATATGTGTGGTTGCAACATAATCTAAAATCCAAGAAGTAGAATGAATAATTGCAATATTAGTTTCAATAATGAGCAAACGTTCGGAAGGATTCTCTTTAGGCTTGACTTTCAACTTACTGAGGTAAGTTGGTAGTGTTGTTAGGGTGCACCAAATTTAAAACCTTACTACTAGTATAAATAATTAGTACAGAGCGAGTAAGGATCGATCCCACAGAGACTATGCTAGCTGTATTTATTATCAACTCTAAAACATGGCTCAAAATAAAATAATAGTAGAAATAATTAATATAAATTAACCTAACTAAAGGAAATGCCAATTATAAATAAAAGAGGGGGTTTGAATCTTTAACTAGATTGCAAGAAATAAAGAAATTAAACTATGAAAACAAAAATTTAATAAAAATTCTAATTAAAGGATAAAGAAATAACAATGAGAAAAATTTTGGTTAAAGGATTATTCGCCACCACCAAACATGCACAGAATATATCAATTCTATCATCAATTTATATTGAAACTATCAACCGTAAATAACAATAAGCTCTGTTAGTCTCAATCTTTCCTTAGTATGTCGTTAGGCAAAACAAGCTCTTCACCTAATTTCTAACCATTAAATAATTTAAAATAAGCTCTTTAAATTTAAGATAATGGAAGCATTAAGCAGAGAAAGATATTAGGTTGATCAAGGTAATAAACACATAAACTCATATTATTTAACTTAGGTTATGTTCTCCAATTGAAATCATTGATTCCAACCTGCTACTAATGATTAAAATATCAAGACAATTATAGATCAAGAATTTTAATCTAGCAATAAAATTTATTCAAATCCTATCTAATTGGCCACTCAAAAAAGACGAGAATAAAATCATAAACATTAATTATAGAAGAACATAAACAATCTCAATTAAATAAAATGAATGATAGAAATTAGATTTAATTGTATAGCATATTTAGGGTTTTGAATTCACCCTCAATCAAAGAGAAAATCTAGCCTAATATAATTAAATTGGGAATAAAAGAGTTAATAAAACCAGACATAGAGATTAATTCAAACTATTGCCTCCTCTATTTTTTTCTTCTCCCTTGCGGCTGCAAATTCTTTTGTATGTGTGGCTGCCGAAAAAAATCCCCTCGTGTTGCTTCCGCTTGGCCCTTATATAAGGCTTCAAGTGTAGCTTTTAAATCCTTGCATGGAGAGAATTAAATCCAAGCCAAAACCGCCACTTTCATAACGTGCTTGCCATTTAAATTGTCATGTAAAATATTTGCTTTCTTTTTTTTGTCTTCATTCACAAACTCTTTTGATTGGCCATGCTTAAAGCCAAAAGGCTTTATTCTTTTCTTCCTCTCACGTGCTGGATGGCAATCTCCTTTTTCCAATTTTAGCTCCATGTGATGGCTTAGCGTGTAATTGGCTTGGCTTCCTTTCTGACTTCCATTTTCCAATTTTAGCTCCATGTGCAAAGTTAATTTTGCTTGGCCCGTGCAAGTTCTAATTGGAAAAATATTTTTTATTTCTCCAATTCTTGATCTCTTGTGTACTTTTATCTCTCAGTTTTCAATTTTTTTTCCTATTATAATTCTCTCAATTAGATTTCTTTCCTGAATGCTTCGATTTAATTTCTCTTTAATATAAAAAAATATCTAAAATAACAAAATAAAAAAAAAAACTAAGATAAAAATTAACACAATAAAAATATAATTTACTAAATTAAAAATTAACTAAAATAATTAGAATATTTAAGACCAAAATAAGAAAAAGATGGAGAAATTAATAGCAAAATATATTAAAAATATACACTTATCATAAGCCTTGCAGTTCCTTTTTCAATGCCCATCCTTACCGCAATGGAAACATTTTCCCTTGTCATTAGGCTTATTAGTTTTCCCCTTCTTAATCCCACCTTTAGCCTTGGGTTGACACTTTTTCTTTTAACATTTTCTAGCTGAGGACCCTTTTATAGCCCTGACATCTTTTGGCTTCTTTATGCAAGTTTCAACAGTATTAAGCATCTTTAGCAGTTCAACAAGCCTGCACTCCATTTTATTCATGTTAAAATTCATGATAAATTGAGAGAATGAGTCTGGCAAAGACTATAGGATAAGGTCAATAGCTAATTCCCCATCCATTGAAAAATTAAGAGCTTCCAGTTGCTCTATGTAGTCAATCATTTTGAGTACATACTCATTGACCGACCCTTCAGTCATTCTCATTCTAAACAGTTTCTTAGATATCTCATATCTAATTGTCCTGCTTGTTCACCATACAACTCTTGCAGATGAAGTATCATGGAACTTGCATCAGGCATATTTTCATGTTGCCTTTGTAGCTCACTGGACATCGATGCCAATATATAGCTTTTAGCACTTAGGTCATCATCTTGCCACTTCTAATAAGTGACACGTTCTGCCTCACTTGTTCCCTCAGGAATTATATTTGGTTTAGGTGTATCAAGAACATAGCTAATTTTCTCATAATTAAGAACAATTGTTAAATTTATGAACCAATCAACGTAATTGGGTCCCGTCAAATGATAGTTATCCAGAATTCGTGCCAACAGATCATTCATTATTAAATATTTCTGCAAAAAATATAAATTAAATTATTAGCATTTTATTTTATTATAATCTATTTGATTTTGGTCTTTAAACCAAATAGCACCTCCCACTATTTTATCATTTCATTACACTCTCATATGCAAGAAACAAAAACTCTCATTGGTAAATGTTTCTAGTAGGAATCGGATTCTCATTAGCTTAAGTTTATCTCACGTAACAGTTCTTGGCTTACTTATTATAATGAGTAGGTAACTCTTACCAAATGCATCTCATGTATGTACCGATTATCCTTCAGCCTCTAAATCATTAATACTTCACTTAATAGTTCTTAATATAAATGATTTAGTTAAGTTTACCCTAATACCCTTGCATATTTCAAAACATCTTACTAACCTCACTTGACAGTTCTTGGTAGCTTAATGTATGAATTATGCATCATCATATGATAGATAGTTTGCTTTCAACATTTTAATGAATGGGTAGCCCATGCATCCATGACAACTAGCCCAAGCATAAAACATTTAAAACATTCCATTGGTATTAGTAGGCCATGATATATATTCTTAACATCCATCATTGCAACTTAACAATAATTATGTTTATTTTAATAGGGAGTATTTGGTCATTATGATGGTCTCGCTTTTTAACATGTTATTCTATTTTCAATATTCAAATATGTCTAAGCATCCTAATATACATTTCATACATATTATAGACAAACTAATCAAGGATGATCATGGAATATTCTAATAAAACCAATTTGAGCCAAAATTGGTTTTAAAGTCCACATAGGTATCAAGCAAGCAATAATGATTATGAGACATCTTATACCTCAAATTATTACAATTATTAGTTTCTATTTGAGAGGCCAAACCATCATTGGAAGTGCTGCAAGATCCATTAAGTCTTCTTGCTCCAAGGCATCGTAAATACGCCGTCCCTCCTTTTACAATCATCTTGTAGAAATTATATATTTAGAAGAATCAGGGTACAAAATTAAGGTAAAGGGATACAATCAGATCTTAATAGAGGGAGGGACATGCAAGTCCCTATTTAAAAATATTACAACCATTTAAACCTTTAGAAATCAGTCAAATCAACAAATAAACCAATAGCTCATACAAACATGATTGAAAAGACCTAGATATTAATATGATATATTTACTATTTTAATATATATTTGTCCATGAGGTTCCTGAAAACCCAACTTTTGCACAGTAAAATTAAAATGGATGGCAGAAGCTCTAGAAACCTTGGATTGACTTCATTCAAAAAATAAAAATTAAGAAAAAAGATTAAAGTTTGTTGACTTCACTTGTAGTTTTAGAAACAACTTCGTGAGATAGGAGAAAATGATTAAAAGGAGTAAGGTACAAATACTGTCCAGAATATACACCACTACTAAACATAGTGTCTATTACAATGTGTAGTAAGCCATTAACACTTAAAACCATATGGCTTATTATTATATGGTCAAGTTCAGTAAACTTGTTCTTGCAACAAGTACCTATGTGTTTGACTTGACATCTCATGTCAATAATATGAAACTCACCATTTATTTTAGTATCACATACCATAAGAAGTCATAACACATACTAGTATTTATATGAATTTATAACGTCCAATCATAAATCCACCACTAGGAACTATTTTAGAAGTATAGTATAAAGGATACACGTTTCATATTCTGAGAATGTGTTCCTTAACTATTTTATTTCTTGAACTATATTTATTAAATTAATTTATGAATGTTGATAATTTTATTATTTTATAAATATCAAAATATTATTTAAATACAATAATTCCCTAAAAACAAACACCGCATATTACTGACAAAGGACTATGTCATGAGCTGGCCGTACTAATGGCCGAAGGCTTGAACAATAATAATGTAACATTTTTTTTTGTACTTGTGTCACAATATTTTGCCTACCAATACCGATATTACCGGTTCTACCAAAAAGGGGAAAAACAAATTCGAATAAATTATTGGTACTAATTACCTCGGTCATCGAAGATATTACATTTTTTGGGGCTGACTGAGGAATTCATACATGAATCTTGCAACATTTACAGCCATCTGGCAGAACAAATACATGAGTTTCATCAATATAGAAAAACATGGCTCCAGATTTTGCCGTCTTATGTGATTAATCCTGTATGTAATACTAGTGATGGACTTTCACTGCATGTGCATCCGTCTTCTTTCCACCTGTCATTCTTTGAGAGTTTCTTCATGCCCAAGTTGATTCACATATGTTTTAATTTGTAGTATTTGGTTTAATATGGACCCCAAGAACTCAAGTAAAAGACTTTTCTCATGGACTCGTCTGATTGCTTTGCTTTCTCTTCTCTCACTTTATTGTTACTTGAAACCAAAGCAGAGGATGAAGTTGAAAGCTTCTTGGCTTGAGAGCCTGATCTGAGATTGTTCTTGGCATGTTGGTGTATTAATCTAATGGGGTAGTTCCATCTGCAGAATCCTTGATCCTTCAAAACCTCCACTGCTGCAACACTTGCTGCTACCATCCAAGCTCTGCTCGTCGAACTCATCTTCTTCCAATTTCTATTGAGATAAATTAAATGGCTCTTTTCTTGAAGATACGAGTGATTAATTAGAATTTTTCTTTTTGATGAATTAAAGAAAGAGGAGGGAGGGCTTGTTTATATAGAATAGAGGAACCTGCAGATAAGTATGTGCAAGTGTAGTGTGTATTAGAGCTGAAAGTCGTGACACAAAAGTGACAAAACCATAGGATTTTTTAGCTTTCTGCAGCCGGTTTTGGGATGGTGAGATATTTCTACCCTCATGGGATCAACTGTTTGATTAATTTATTGGGGGACTATTTCGGGTTTTCGATTTCTATTTCACAAAGATAAGATCACTTTCCACCTCAGTTTCAATAATGCATGGGCACGCAGTTTTTCTTTTTTGTTTTTAAATCCATTTAAGCCAGCGGAATGCGGGAGCCACATGTTAAAAACCACTTGTTTTCTACAAGATTGCTGCTAAAATGATGGCTCTACTGCCTTACTTTTTTGGCATATATGTGCTAGGAGTGAGCATGCGGTTCGGTTTTGTTGAACCGGGCTGAAATTACTCAATTTGATTCGGCTGAAATCTAAGGTAAAAAGTCAAATGATTCATAAAATTTAAAAATCAATTGGTTCTCATTCCTTTCGATTCAAAGTGGAAAATTGATTGATTCACTATTTAAAATAAAAGTATTATTATCTATAAATTATAATATTTATTTATTTTAAAATTATGGGTTAATGTCATTTAGGTGATATATTTTTTGATAAATATCAAAAAGTTCGTAGAATTTTTTAAAAATAGGTAGATAAGTGACAAATCGTTAATTTTTACTATTAATTGTAAGGAGAAAATGGTTAAATAGGAATAATTGATTCAATTAATAAAGAAGAAAGGGGTTAGTGTCATTTGGGTAATACATGTTTCGACATCTATCGCACAAGTAAAAATTATTTCAAAAATACTCTTATAGGTGACAAACCGTTAAGTTCTGCTGTTAACTCTAACGATACAAAGATACTGTAATTGATAGAGTATATGAGAAAAATATATTGATAGAGTTTTGTTAAAAAATATATTGGACATCTTTGTTGTTATTGGATTGGACAGAGAGATTGGTTGCTATGAACAGGACTTTGAAAGAACAAACATTCGCTAAGCCATCATATTGAATTCTTGAATATTTGAGCTTAATATTTGCAAAATTAATGCTAATGATATAAAAAAAATATTGGATTTATATAATGATTTACGACTCATAAGAGATTTGTTTCTTTTATGTTAAAGAATCAATTTGATTCAACGAGATTTTTTTTAAAAAATATTAGTTTGATTTAACCCCAAAAAGGCCTAAATTTAGATTTAATTCACATTTTTTATAAAAAATTTGAAAATCAGTGAGTTAACAACAAAAGTTAATGGTTTATCATCTGTGGAAGTACTTTCAAATAATTGTCACTTGTGTGAAAAATATTTAAAAATGTGTTACCTAGGTGACATTAATGCTAATATTTAAACAAAATCAAAGGAGTAGAAAAATTATTTCACCAAAAGACAATCAATTTCGTTAAAATTAACAGAACAGTTTGTTTCATATCTATCAATTTTAAAAATTCTATCAGCTTTTTTACATTTATCAAAAAATGTATCACCCAAGTGTCATTAACCGTAAAATTATTTTACTTTAGTATTTTGTGTAAATCGTGGTTATAATTGAATTAAATTAAGAAAAAAATTCAAATTTTAAATAAGAATTCTAAATTTTAACAAATATAAAAAGAATTATTAAAATTCTTAACTTAAACCAAAACGAATTATAGAATCAAATCGAATCAAATTATTTTCAGTTTGGTTCTATTATTCGGTTCGTACGTATTCTGTTCAAACAATCAGTTTCGATTCTCGGCCACCCCTAGCAAGGAGTTAGATTTGAGATAAGGAAACTATTTATCATGAATTCACCTTTAAAAATAGGGAAATTATCAGTCATATACCCTTAAATGACACCAATATCAAACGTGCTACAATACTTTTCACTTATATCACTCGTATACCCTAAGTTGACAAAAGAGTTCTGGTGTCCACCTTTCCGTTTACTACCGTTAAGAACTTAACAGAACTTGAGTAAAATGACTATTTTACCCTTTAAACTCAAAATGAGGTAAAAAAATAAATTTACCTTGAAAATTAATGTAAATTTTCAATACACATTTTTTTTTTTATTTTTGTTATTAACAATAAATTTTTTTATTAAAAAAATATGAATTATTAATGGTACATATTATTAACAATTATTCATAAAAAATATTCATCTTATACCATAAAAAATTATTAACAACATATTATTTACAATTATATATATTATACCATAAAAAATTCAAGTTTGAGCTTCGAGGAGTAGATCTTCAATAATTTAGGTTAAATTTTGGAGGAGTAGATTCGGTTGTAAAGTATCTTTTTTTAGCAATTATTAACAATTATCCGATAAATGGGATGACATGTCGTTTTTAAAAAAAGACTAAATTACCCTTATGATGTCAGCGCTCGCAAACGGCAGTTAACGGATTGGTGGACGGCAGAAGTGTTTTGTCAACTTAGAGTATACGAGTGATACACTTGAAAAGTATTGTAACACGTTTGATACTGGTATTATTTAAGGGTATATGGTTGATAATTTCCCTTAAAAATAAGTGTCAGCTTGTTAGGAGATTTGTTAAATAATAGAAGATTACGATTTTAAGCTTTCCAAATTATGGGGATAATTTTTTTTTTCTCTTTTTTTTAAACCCTTAAAATGGCCAGTTATCTGTTAAAAGTGATACAGCAAATGAAGATAATTATTAAGCACATAATTTAAACTGATGGGCAGAATCATTACTTATAGGATAGAGCGTTAAGAAGTTTCTGTCAGACATGTAAATTGCTAACAGTCAGCTATTGGCATGGAAAGATTGATAAGCTAGAAGCTGGTTAGCCACTTTAAAGCCTCAGGATTAGCACATCCTTCTTAATGAGCTGAATGATATTAATAAGAAACTAATAACTAAACAAATGAACAGAGGCTGAAAATAAATATTCAAATTAAAAGAAATTGCAGTCCTTCATCTGATCAAACATGAGGATACTTTTTCATTGAACTGATATTTACAATTCTCTGCTTCCATGGCGAAATATACACTTTTTTTTTTTACTTCATATCATTTTCTAAAGCTTCACCACAGAAAAAACTACAACCTCAACAGTAATTCTACTCTCTAGAATTTGGTAAAAACACTTTTAATTGGGACCCCAGCAGCTCAAGTACATGACTTTTCTCAGAGACTCTTCCGATTCTTTGATTTTCTTCTCATCTTTCACTTTACTCAACGCCATTGCAGAGGATGAAGAAAGTTTGTTGGCTTGAACCAACGATCTGAGATTGGTCTCAGCATGTTGCTTAAGAGACCTCAAAGGGTAGTTCCACCTGGCGAATCCTTGATCTTTCAATGCCTCCACAGCTCCAATTGCAGCCACAATCCAAGCTTTGCCTTTTGCGTTCATTTTGAACTAAAATATTTTTGCCTTCTAATTAATTTCCCTTCTTCTTTGCTTCAAGATACCCAATAAAGTGACTTGCTCCTTGCGGTAATCAGTTGTGATGTACATATATATAGTGTAGTGATGGCTGCTGGTTTTGTGAACCAAGAGGCAGGATTTGTCCTGTTGTGGGTTTTTAATGCAGGCTAAAAGCAGTGGTTTTGTAAATTTCAGAAAGCAACAGACAAAATAGGAGGGCTCCAGCGACACGGAATCTTGTACTATCCACCGGACCACTTCCTGTCCCTTTACATATAATTTAATTATTCTCTGAAAATTCATTTTATACATAGTATTAATTAATTAAATAAAAATAATAAAAATATAATATATCTAAAAATTCGCATTTTAAAAATATTCCTGCATCCACAACAGAGAAGGATTGGTGTGTGTGTGCGTGCGTGATGTCTGTCTCCCTCTCATTCATAACCGATCGGCGGGTTTGGCTTTTCCCTCGGAGACAGTACTATGCATGGTGTTACATTCAGGAGTCGCCACGTTGCACGCACTCCAATATTTAGGCGACACTTGTTATTTGTCAAAACAGATGTTCAAATGAGAAACTGCAACGTGGAATATGGGTCTGATCTTTTGTAAGAACTAAGAATTGTTAGAGACGAGGAGCTGTGTCTATTGCAGGTGGTCGACACCAATAAAAGCTAGAGCTGATTCTGGCTTGGGAAATGAAGGAGCAAATTTCCTTTACTACCTAGAAATGACCGATTATCTCTACCATCTTTGAGCTTCCAAGGCTCTAAAAGCAGGGATAAAAGCTGAAAGCTTTAGTTATGGGGCGGAGTGAATAATGTGTATATAGTTTAGAGATATTTTTAATTTTTATTATAATTTAAGGGATATTATGTATATTTTTAAAAAATTAAAATTTTATAGGGGTCTTTACCCACTCTAGTCTCCATTAAGATATGACCTGTCTAAAAGTTCAAGTGACGATTTGTTACTTGTAAAAGACACTCCAATATTCAAGTCAACATTTGATTCTTTAAAAAATATATGAAAATTAAAGAGAAAAATATATTCTTGAGTCGGAGAGTGTTTTTCTCTTTCCATTCATGAGAAAGAATGTGTTAATACCACTATTAGAATTTATGTCTCGCCCCATTCTTTTTAAGGAGTTTAATATTTCTATTTATGGGTACTTTTTACTAAGGGAGATTAGATTTATATAGTCTCATTGGTTCTTTTAATTCTGGATTTAATCATCTCTCTCGTTTATTTATTTATTTTTGATAAAAAGAGGGCTCTAAAAGAGAAGAGCTAGAGGGGCACAAAACGGGGGTGTGCCACCCCATACATATTCAAATACAAAATAGAGCTCAAACCTAAAGGGACATAATTAAAAAAATGCACTCCAACAGGCAATCTCAAATATATGCGTAGCAAGGAAATTAGCCATCGAATTTGCTTCGCGGTAAATGTGATCAATTTGAATACTCTAATCCTTCCTCATGAGCTCCTTAATCATCTCGATTATAGTCGAAAGTTCGTTGACATTAGCATTATTCTCCTTTATAAGCTGCACCATACTACAATTATCTATTCCAACTTGAATACGTCTATAGCCAAGGTCCCATACCATTCTTAACCCATGCAAAACGCCCTAAAGTTCACCCTTTATAACCGAACACACTCCAATATTTATGCTGAATCCATGAATGAATCTACCATGACAGTCCCGCAACAGACCACTTGCACCTGCACCTGCACCCGCATCTCCATTTCCTTTTCTTGCACTATCCGTATTTAAGCACAAAAAATTCCATGGTGGAGGAGCCCAACGAATCCATTTATGAATCCTTTAATTTCTTCGATAGACTATGCTTGAGAGGGTAGAACAAATTTTCTCAGCCCTTGCCTTAATATCCCGAACGATCAAATCACTATTCCAGCTCTTATTGTTAAACATCACCTAATTTCTCCAGTACCAAATTCTCCAAGCAGCAACACTAAACATAACATGCCAATATAAACTCCCCATATCACAGGACCTTCTCCTAAGATTCGTCATGATCCATTGCCTAAGAGGATAACTAAAAACGGCATGTTGTCTAGGCACGAGAACAAGCTTCCTCCAAACACCTATCGAATATGCACAATCCCGGATTGCATGCAAAGAACTCTCAACTTCTGCATGACACCTCCCACATAATGGATCAATGTCTAGATGCCTTCTAGCAAGCTCATATCTCGTCTTCAATCGATCATGGCATAATAACCATAAAAAAATTGTTACGCTTTGAGGCCTCTTCCCTTGCCACAAATGCCGCCAGTCTTGACTGTCTTCAACGGGAGAAAGATTCGTAAGGACATGATAAGCTAATTGGACTGTAAAAATTCCCGTATTTGAAGCACCCCAATACACCCTATCATCACCTCTCGTTGCCGATGGAGGAACCATGGAAGCAATCCTTAAAACAGCATGGTTATTCAACAAAGAGCTGAATCTGTTCCACAACCAATTCCCATTTTGATCAACACATTCCGCCATCGACATATTTCGCATGCTATCAGGAATTGAAGCCATCGTATAGTTGATTAAGGGATCACCATTAGTAACCCAAATATCATCCCAAAACTTCACCCTTTGGCCATTTCCAATACTCTAATGCAAACCCTTTTGGAAATCTTTCCAAATCTTACCTATAGAACGCCATAAATATGAACCATTTTTAGTTGGAACATCAGTAATAGGCATATCACTAGGCACAATATATTTAGAGATCAAAACTTGGGAGCACAACTTGCTAGGATTTATGAATACATCCCAAGCCACTTTCATTAATAAGTCTTTGTTCATAATTTCCATGTCCTTGAAGCCGAGCCCTCCATTACTCTTGGGTCTACAAATGTTGTTCCAGCTAACCAGGCTTAACTTACGTTGAGATCCAGCCCCACTCCATATGAATCTTCGAGAAAGTTGATCAATTTTAACTTTGGCACTAGACGGGATATACGTGGTCTGTATAGCGTAAATCATAATTGCTTGAAGCACCGATTGAGCAAGAGTAACTCGCCCTGCCAAAGACAAGTGCTTTGTTGCCCATCCTAATAGCCTCTGATCAATTTTTTCAATAATACTCTGATACATTTTCTTAGAAACCCGATCATGTAGAAGAGGCATGCCAAGATATCTTCCCAAATTATTTGTAATCGAGAAGGCTAAAGCCTTGCCAATTCCACTAGCTAAAGTGACCGGGACGTTTTTGGAGAAGAAAATTTGGGTCTTCTGTTTACTAACTTTAGCGCTCAAGCTCTTGCAGAAATTCTCCAACACATCATTCAACACATCAACTTGGGCGTAATTTGCTTCCAAGAACAGAAGCAGGTCATCCACAAAAAATAAATGACTTAGAGGGGTGCCAATTCTAGTCAGCCGAATAGGCTTCCATCTACCTTGATTAACCGCCTGAATAATACCATGGCTTAATCTTTCAATACATAGAACAAAAATATAAGGCGAAAGGGGGTCTCCTTGTCTAATTCTTCTCCATGACCGAAAAGCTTCAGTCATTGCTCCGTTCCACAAAACATTCATTTGGGTTGTGGACAAGCACTCAATTATGAGATGAATAAATCACTTCGGTAGCCCAACTTCCTTTAAAGTTTCCTGAATAAAGCACCAACTCAACCGGTCATATGCCTTTTCCAAATCAACTTTAACCACCATCATTCTTTTACCCCCCCATCTTTTTCTTTATTGTATGAATCACCTCTTGAGCAATAACAATATTCTCTGTAATATGGCGACCCGGTACAAAACTAGTTTGTTGGGGGCCAATGAGATCTGGAAGAAGAGCCTGTAGCCTATTTGCAATAATTTTTCTCACCGTCTTATATGGAATTGTACAAAGCTTGATCGGTCGAAATATCTTGAGGCTTATTGGATGATCAACTTTAGGGATGAGGACCAGCAAGGTTCTATTGATCTCTGTAGGGATATGATTAAAATTAAAAATATTCTTAATGAAAGAACACAATGACATGCCAACTGTACTCCATTGCGCTTGATAAAAACCAGCATGAAAGCCATCAACTCCAGGAGCTTTGAAAGGACTCATACTGAAAATAGTCCGTCTAACTTTCTCATCTGTTACAACAGACATCAAGCTTAAGCAAATATCATCAGAGATCACAGGGAAACACCCACTGACAGAATATGGGCTATGCACCCTTTGTTCAAGAGTGTATAATTCTGAAAAGAATCTTCCTACAAGTTACTTAATGATCTCGACGTCGTATATCCATTGCCCAGTCTCATTTTGAATCGCAGTAATCCAATTTTGACGACGCTTGGTTAGAGTTTTTTTTTTTTTTATGAAAATAGGTAGTATTGTGGTCACCATACAAAGTCCAATCTCTCATGGATTTCTGAAGCCACAATAATTCTTCTTGAGTGAGAACCTCTTCGAGCTCCTTTTGAAGTTTAACTTCAAGTCTAGTAAGGCTATGAGTAGGCTTAGTTTCTAAAATTCGTTGAATCCCACCTATTCTAGCCAACAATTTCCGCTTCCGATAAATAATATTTCCAAAAATTTCCTTATTCAATCGCCTTGTTTGTTTAGTAAAGTCAGCCACCGCATCGAGAAAATTAGCTCCCTTGTTCCAGCTGCCATTCACAAAACTCCCAAACCTCTTATCCGTGAGCCATGCAGCCAAAAATCGGAACGGCCTCGGGCCCCCATTCCTTGAATCCACATTCTGGAATTTGACTAGAATAGGCCGATGGTCGGAATCAATTTTTGGAAGATGCATGACACTGTTATTGGCATGTTTTATTAGCCATCCATCATTGCAAACCGCTCTGTCCAGTCGTTTAGAAAGGTTTCCTCTAGACCAAGTGAAACGAGGGCCTGCAAATTTTAGATCAATCATCCTGCAAGAATGAAACCAATGATTAAATAAATTGCAAATGCCACTTGTTCGGTTAGAGCCCCCTTTCTTCTCATGTGCGTATAAAATAGCATTGAAGTCTCCGCCCACTAACCATGGCTCCATCATTTGAGAAGCAATATTTGCAAGGTGATACCATAATTCTCGCCGGACTGTTGGAATAGGGCTAGCATACACTGCAGTCACCTAGCTCTCCAATCCATTGCTAGATATAATCTTAAAGTGAACAAACTGCTTATGATTTAAAGCTATCTTTACTGTAATAAAATCGCTCTATAAAATCCAAATTCCTCCAGAAAAACCCACCGCCTTGATCCTGTGGGATCTCTCAAAATCGCAACCTCGAATGAAATTGTCAGCTTTTTGGCTACTAATTCTTAGCTCAAACATCACCACCATAGACGGGTTATAGCATTGAATAATTGCATCAAAAGAAAGTCTAAAATCTGGGGCCCCCGCCCCTTGAACGTTCTAAAGTATAACTGAACTCGACATAATCATAATAAAATACAAAAGGGGTAGAGCTTTCCTTACTGGCCGGATCCATGCATCTTATCCTTCTTATTTATTGGCGTATCCTCCACAAAGGAGTCCTCACCATCCGTTGTATCTTCATCCTCCTCATCCTCCACATAAGTCGGATTAGCCTCCATTTTAAGATCTGTATCCCCACCGTGTAATTCTGGAGGATCTCCCGAATAAGGTAAAGATCGGCCCTTAGTCCTTAGACTCGAATAATGTAGTTTCGCACCATCCATCTCCTGTGTATCTATAGGCTTATTGCTTGGGTTATGGAAGACAATAGTCGTATGCTTTAGAGGGTCAAGGGTTGTGGGTACATGATGATGAGTTATCATGGGGCTGGGTTGGTTTTCGAGTGGCATGGCTAACGTTGTAGCCACATTGGGACTCGCCACATGGTTTTGTGTGTTGGAATTAGGGTGCATGGTTATCTTATTGTTTCTGGTGTCTTTGGTTGCAGTGGGAGACTTGCCCTTGTCTACAATCTTTGATGAAATTCTTGTGGAGTGTCTACGTTTTAATTTGGGTGCATGGGGTTGCAAGGCATAATGTTTACGTGGCTGTTTCGGCTCTGCATGGTTGGTATCTTTTTCCTGAGTGTCAGTAGCCACATGCTCATGTTCATTGTCCCCTGGATCTTGCGATGCAAGCACAACAAAGCGAGACTTACTTTGATGCACAATCGGCTGCTCCTCGACAGTGCCATGAGAAAAATTCTTGCTAGCATAATTTCTTGGTTTGCTTTTGCGTGATACAACCATCCAAGGACCAAACTTGTTCCCTCCCGTTTCAGCTACTCTATTATTCTTCTCGCTGGCCACCACTTGTGCGTTATTCTCCACTATCTTAACTGTACCAGTCTCCACCATATTCTTCTCCCCACAATCCTCTGTAAAATGTCCATATTTTCCACAGGAGAAACATATCATTGGAAGCCCCTCATACTCCACCAGTTGGATTTGCCCATTCACCTTAATTTGCGAGACTAAAGGTTTCACAAGAGAAACCTTTACTGCCAGCCTTGCAAATTTCCCTCTCTTAGAGTCCTCTGTATTATAGTCAATTTTAATAACTTCTCCAATTTGGTTGCCAAGTCGTCGCAAGCTGCGTTTGTCATAATATTGGATTGCCATGCTGGCCAATCGTACCCATACCGCAGTCGATGTGAGTTCATTGGAGAAGCAATCAAAATCCAGTGTCCAAGGTTGAGAAAAAAGATTTCTACCCATAACAGTCCATGGTCCTTCGGTTAGGGCACGTTCTGCATCAACTGCAGTTTAAAACTTGACAAAAAAATAGTTATGTTCTAGATCAATGATGGAGAAACCAGCTACCATCGACCGCCATAAGACCTCCAACCTATTGCATAAAACCCGATAGCCAATCTGCCGTCCTAACAGTTTGACTATTACAGAGTAACGCCATGGCTGCTGCAGTTTCTCTTGCACCCTTTTAGAGAAGTATATCGCAGGGATCCCCTCCTCTATTCTCTCAACCACATCTTCATCTTCATTATCTCAATCTTCCTCTGCGCTCCCCGTCTGGTTTGCCATCACTGTGACTGCCTCCATAGCTTTATCTCTCCAAGAGGGTTTATGAGGATTATCAGCATCGGTTCCCTTAGCCCTAAACCAGGCCTTCTTAGTCGTCCTGTCCTCTTGCAGCGGTGGCGGATTAGAGTTCTCAAACCCTAGACCTAGGTTTTCGTCACTTCCAATATTTTCGGAGCTCATTTTTTAAACCCCGGCTGCAGCGATTTTTAATAGCCTACGTCTAATTTAAGCATGCATCATTATGATCTCCTTAGAATATGACTTGAATGTTTTTGTGATAATCTGTTTATTTTAAATAAACCGTTCGGTTACTTGTATCGTGTTTGTCTTGCCTAATTTCCGGAGGCGAAATCTCCATCTCTCTGGTTTATTTATCAGTCATGTGACTAATATGTTCTTACTTTTTCAGATTTCTTCATTTCTTTTTATTGGCCACATCCAGATTCCCTAAATCTGTAGTGCCTTTGCTGACACATGGCACAATGCAAGTGCCTATATTTTATGGTACCTACACGAGTCCCCCTTTCAGTGTATTTTTTATCCAAGTTATTCAAAACTTAGCATGTGAAGTAAGTCGTTCCGTTTTCACTGTGCAAGTGTCATTTTTTAGTAAACACCCTTTACTATTAAACTTGAAGTTGCTTTCGGATTTCTTCGGCTCACTAATTTTATCTAAAATCTTTTCCATAGCTATTTTCAGATGAAGAGAATTGTTCTTCGAACTTTATTGATGACACTTAATTATTCTACAATTTTATTTTGGACACGAGAGAATATGAATTGATTTCTTAATTGATTCTGAATTTGGAGAAACTAAAGGCTTGTTTGGTATTATTTATGAATTGGCACTTTCTGGAAACAAAAAATGAAAATGAAACTGAAAATGAAAATGAAAATGTTGTTCTATAGTTGCTGTATTTTCAATTTAAGTATGCGTTTGATATCATTTTCTATATCCTATATTTTCAAACGTGAAAATAGTAATATATGTTCGGCAATACCATATTCAGAAACAGGTTTTGCAAAATAATCAAGTCACACTTATAGTTAAAAATAATATTATAAAAATTATTTATTTAATCTCTCTTAACTAAACAAATAATTCATTAAAAAAACAACTTATTAAATTATAAAAATACATACACAAACATACTATAAATAATTTAGTATTAACATTAATTAAAAAAAATTTATATTATCATTGTTTTTACATTATACTTATCAACACATGATTTAAACAAAATTATTATCAAATTACATGATAGATATCATAAGTTACGTATGTAATCATGTCATATGGAAGTTACAATCTATCTCTTGTAGCATTAATCTTTGCAATACTTGCCAAATATAAATCAATATTAGTAGATGACCTATTAATAATTGCTTCTTTACTGATAACCATATCTTGCACATGAAAGTTTTCAAACAATCTATCACTTGAATTTTCTTGTCGAATAAAATTATGTAAATCACTACATGCAATTGGAATTAGCTATTGCTTAAGTAAACAATAATTATCAACACCCTCAAATTGAAAATCGTGCTTTTAAAACACCTAAGCATGAATCGATTTTGCTTGTTTTCTAGCGAAAGTTTTGATTGTTTTCTAGCAGCGTCTCCCTTGAGATTTTGCTTTTGTAATGTGTTACACCAAGCAACATAGTGCTTTTAACACATACTTAAAGTGTGTAAACATAGTGTCAACTAAATGTTAAAAATGCTTGGATACAACCTATACAACAACACCATGAGACAATATATATAAGCACATTGTAATTGCCTCTTTAATACAAACATGTCATACTTTAACAAATGTAAATGCTCAAGTGTATAAAATAATCGAATGTGAACTTTTTTATCCAGTGAAACATATTATACATCTAGTAAGGACAATCATTGAATAACTCATGAATAAATTCAATATTTGACAATTGTCCATTATAGCATTGCCTTTTAATAGCATATTATAGTTTCTCATATATTTTTATAGCAATGGCCACCTCTAAACCCTCTTCTTCAATATCTAATAAACTTTCAATATCATCATCTTTATTATATTGTTTATTTTTTTGTACGAAATAATAAATTCTAAAAAATAATGTCTAATTTTTAAGAAAGGAAAATAAATAAAATCACTACGGAGTTCAACTATTAAAAATACAACAAAGTTCAACACAAACTATAAATTGAACAAGCATATATTTCATAACTAGCAACAGTAAAGTTAAACACATTAAATCTTAAGCATCAAACTGCATACTAGCTAATCAATATCTTTTTCTATTTTTACGCATGCTCAAAAAAGTTTCCTCAATTCAACATTGGGCACTAGCTTATCCATCAAATTGTTTTATGTTTTTCCATTAGCATCTCTATTATGAAATAGACCACTTTTCTACACATTGAGAAGTTGACTCTGCAATTTTACATTTAACAATCTCTAATCTAGCAGTCATCACTGAACTAGCTATTTGAAAGTAACCGTCATACTCACTCTTATTTATTGGTTTTTTTGGCCATGTCCATTCTAAGGAGTAATTGGTTGATGGGGCCTCTTTCTATCCTATCTCAGATGGAGGCTAATGTTGGTTGATTTGTATAGGCAATTACTACCAATGCCAATGTGCAAGTATACACAACAAGTAATAAAGTGATAAATATTTAAGATCGTCTCCACAGGGATTGATGTTATCAAAATGTTAAAGCAATCACAATAGTGCATTTCAACTTAGGACTAAAACAAACAATTGTAAAGTAATTCCCAAAGTAATCGAGGGTTGTGAAAGAATTAAATAAAATAATACCGTAACGAAATAAACTAAGTTAAATGTGTCTAAGATTCAATTGAGATTATAGTAGTTGAATGATCAAACTCTCCTAATGCGGTGACTGTTGTCTATCAATTTAGCACCAGTTGTTACAATAAGTGCTGCAGCACTGGGCAGAATAAATCTGCATCTGTAGTTATCGCGTGTTGGAAGTCTCATACCTTTAAATCTATTAACAATGACCAATTGCTAATATACTTGTGGTACAGCATTATAACCTTTAATCTCTCCACCCTACAAGATGAACACTATGTCTAGTGTGTCACAAATCCTAACGTCAAGTATTGCCCTTATGGGATTCAAGATAACTTAATCCAGGAAACTCAACTTAAGATCAAGTAGTACTGTAGTAATATCCGCTAAGATATGCCATTTTGCTGCTCTATCTTAACTGAAACTATTAAATGGGTGGTCAACTGAAATAACAGTTATATTCATAAAAGTACTACTAGAGTAAAATACTACAACAATACTATAACAACATATAAGAATAGTCAAGAACCCATTGGATTATTTGTCACTCAACTACAAGTAAATTTAGTTCATATTCTGAAAGAGAAAAATAAACATAAATATATTAATCTCGGAATACATCAAAATAATTAAATGAAGAAGATAAATATAAGTGAGCACGGTGAAAGACAATTCCAAATAATTCTGATCAATTCTCCAATGTTGCCTTCAATTATGATCTTCTTCTTCGTTCCTTGTAATTATTCTAATGATAATTCCCTTGCCGCCTTTCTATATGGTGCACGCCTCCCTTTATATTGCAAATTAGGGTAAACACAAATCTATGAGCGTGTATGCGTTAAATTAGGAAACATGTGCTGACCCACGCCTAAGTTTTCTCCTGTATTGCTCCCAGATTGCTATAGTACAAGTTGCTCTAACATCCTCAACAACAATGCATTATTCCCGATTGTGCTTTTCTTCTTTTGTAGCCATCTTCTTTCCTCCTCTTGCTCATCTACTGCCTCAACATCCCCTCATGAATTACGACTTTATGAGAACCTACAATTATGCACTTGTTTTTAGCACAAATTACTTTGATTCAAGCAAAACTTATTAAGACTCAATTAAAATGAATGTTTATGCAAAATGTAACTAAAATGTAATAAAAATACCTTATTTGTTCTCTAAGTGATCTTGATTCAAGTATAGAATTGATGTAATAACTCTAATTTCCTAGAGTTATCACACCCCCAAACTTAAACTATTACTTGCCCTCAAGTAATAACACATACTAACACTTCCCGCAAACAATCATGCACACAACTTTAACTATTTTATCAAATTTGCAAGGATTCTTCCACCTTCATATCACAATTCCAATCATACAAAATAACCATAGTAAATTAGTTCTAGACTTAAGCTTCTTTCTGTCTATAGTGTGTGTGTGTTTCCTTTGATTGAATTCCAGATATACTGTAACATCACCAAGGACTGCATGAATTTCAGCAGTGATACACTTCATTCATAAATGTGGTAGCATAGATTTCACCTACTCAAACTGTGATGCTTTTATCATTGATAAATTGGGGAGTAAACAACCTCCTCACTGTAACATTTATCTTTCATGTGAATGTCAATCACTTGTAATGATGACGCCCAATTACTCAAACCATACCCAGATTAGAGTTGCTGCAACAATATTTACTGTATAATCCTATCTAGAGGTATCTTTTACTCAAGGCTGAACATGGAGCTTATGAATAGACTTGGCTGCTCAATGCCTTAGAAGAAGACTTTTTTTTGTTGCTACAGTATTGCTCATAACTCTCGCTACCTTTGAAACAATTCTGCATATGGGGTACATACTAAGATCTGGTTACTCAACAGCTGGAGCCATTGGAGCAGAGTTTATTTCATAGGTATCACAGTCAATTAGCTTGTTTCTCCCCCCAAACTTAAGATCTTTTCTATTCTTTTGGCTCTGCTCTAACAGTCTCATACAATTCAACTAAGGTATAAGTGTTGGGACATAATTTCACTTTTATCTATAACTATCTCTACTTGGCATTCTTATAAATACTAAACAACACTCAATGTATCTTCATTAGGTTTTCAAATCCATACACAAATATCAGATAATGGAGCCTCACACAACACATACACACATGCATTCGGAAACACAACCCCCCCAAACTTGAGAGATGTTGTGTCCTCACACGCATACATAACAAAGGCACACGAATTGATAAGGATATGTAAGACCATAGAACAAACCACACAAATTGACCAACAGAAGAAATTTTTTTTTTTTATTTTCAAGAACAAATGAACTAGTAAGGAAAGAGTACTCCCATGTGGTGGGGATTGCAGCACATCACGGGAGACTATTAGCGCTTCTTGGATGCACTGCACAACTTATCCTTTTGTGAAGCCTTTGGAGAAGTAGCTGGCAATGTCTTTGTCTTTTTCGCTGCGGGGCTGGCGAGAGGAGTTGTGGCTGGGGTTGCTGTAGCAGTACCGGTAGATGTATTGCCTTTTCGTTTGCTGGATTGTCTTGGACTGGTACGAATAGGCTGGCTAGGAGTTTGCTAGGGAGGATTTGTAGTTAATGCAT
This sequence comes from Citrus medica, assembly GCA_002013955.2. Taxonomy (NCBI): domain Eukaryota; kingdom Viridiplantae; phylum Streptophyta; class Magnoliopsida; order Sapindales; family Rutaceae; genus Citrus; species Citrus medica. Next base: position 114,217 of record MKYO02029513.1, read on the forward strand.
CAGCTGCTTGGTCCTTAGCTGTGATGGCAGCAATGACCGCAAGTAGTTGCTTGGCTTGCTTAAGTGTATGTATAGCTCGAGCTGCTGCAGCAGCCAGCTCAGCATCGACTTGCTCCATTTCATCTTCAGAGGCTGGAGGTGTTGCAATTTTTGTTTTGCCCTTGTCCTTTCTCTTGCTCGCGAGGACTAGAATAGACGACTTCTCTTCAAGGTCTTCCTCTTCTTCTTCTTGAATAATGTGCTTTTTCTTGGTTTTGGGCTGGGCTGGGATGGTTGGTTCCTCACGTTCCTTCTCCTAGTTGTCCTCTGCTTCTGTGGGTGAGTTATCAGTCTCAGACTTGTCACCTTCTTCCTTAGGCGGATCCGATGGGTCAACATCTTCTGATTCTACATCTGCTTGCGGCTTCAGCTTTATCCGCTGGTTCATCTGTGGCAGTGACTTCCTCACTGGCTTCTACTAGAACACATGTGGTGTTGGTGTTAACATTGTACTGCTGGAGCAGTGTATCAAGGAAGTTTCGGTGAGTGCGTTTCATGTACTGAGGAAATTGGTGTAGTTGGTTGTCCAGGTGCTGTAGATAACTCTAAAATCGATTGTTTTCCCTCTACTGAGCTTCCACACATTGAGTTATGCTTACGCTGAGTGCCTGGATGGTCTGTTCTAAGCCAAAAGCTCACCTAACTCCTGTTACAGCAGCTGGTTCAGTTGTTGTTCCAGTATTCTCACCGAGGCATCAAGAAGAACACCGAAAACTACACAAATGCTGGTGATGAGTGAAGGAAGTAACAAGGCAGTAGTTCGGTGAGTCTTGGTTGCACAATCTCAGATTTCTTTAACGATGATGCTCATCACATCTATGGGAAGCCCTCGAATAATAACATATAACAAGACCAACATTTCTTGCGAAACTGTAGTGGTGTGAGTGGTGGGCATAAGCCTAGATTTCAGAAATTTCACCCATACCTTAGCAATAGGTTTCAAACCTATCCTATTAACTACATGCCCCTCCTCGTTAGCCCATGATGCCCCTTCAATTGTAAGAGTTGTGAAAATGGTGTTTCACTTTTTCGGGGTTAACTGCTCACGCAACTTAGCATACTCACAAGTAATTTCAGCAGGTAAGTTATAAAAAGCATTGATAACACGAGAGTCTAATGGGACAAGTGTATGTCTTACCCAAATGTTGTGCTGATAAGGGCTTACCAAATTGGATTAAAATTCTTTGACTACGGGTAGCACAGGATCTCGAGGGTGGTTGCAAAACTCTAGCCATCCTCGCTTTGCTACAACATTATGAATTGTTTGCACAATTCCCGTGAGTTGGTCTGGAAATTGAAACCCTTTTTCTTTCAGAATCTTGCGCGGCTCTATGAATTCTTCATATTTTTCTTCGACATAGTAACTCTGGAATCGTGACAAATCTTTGAGGCGGCTTACTGTTTTCTTATACCTCGGCATTGCTGTAGCAGTAACAAGTTGAGGTTAATGTCCCTAAGAGTACAAAGAGAAGAAGAGTTTTAAGAATTAGGAGAGTTGTATTCGTGAAGGAGATGGGGAATAGTGTCGTAGAGCATTAAGCACAATGACTCCTTTTTATAGTGGACTTTTAATTGAAGATAATTACGGTAACAAAAAATAAATGAGGGCATAAAATATTTTAAAAGTAATGTGCATATCCCAAAAATCTCGGTTAATAAAATTAAAGCATTAATTTCGGAGATTTGTTCGCAATTTCCATCCACATCCATGTCTCCATCTGTCATGACTTATCTCCAACGGTAAGTGAGAGGCTCCATCTTTTAATTTACTGTAACGGTAAAATTTGTTGCTACAGCACCCATTCGCTTACTCTAGCAATGGTTACATAGTCCACACTAAAGCCTCTGACACGTGGCTCACCTCTGCACTCTGCCACCATACAACCTCATTTGTCAATATGGAATTCAATTGTCATATATATTTCCCATAAACTAAAATTAATTCTGAAATTAAAATAAAATAGATCAAATGATAGCAAAAGTAAAGAATGCAATACTGTGAAAAGATAAAATTAAACGGCCGGAATAAAATAACAAAATTAAATGAAAAGGAAAAGGAGGGAGAGCTTGTCAACAAAACCAAAGGAGATCAAAATTGGTTGGAAGTGGCTGTCTCTATAATGGGTTGTCTCCCATGAAGCGTTTGATTTAAGGTCCTTTAGCCTGACCTTCTTTCATTGTTCAATAACTGGGTTCTTTAAGGAGTAACACCTCCTTTGAACAATCTACTGCTGGATGTATGTAGTGCTTAACCCTGTGTCCATTAACTTTGAATTCTATAATTTGCTGCTAGATGTATGTAGTGCTTAACCCTGTGTCCATTAACTTTGAATTCTTGATCTTTTTGTTCATCTAGAAGATCAACAGCTCCATGAGGGTAAAACTTTCACAGCTTAAACGGGCCAGACCATCGTGACTTGAGCTTTCCCGGAAATAATGTTAGTCTTGTATTGTGGAGTAACACCAATTGACCAGGGTTGAATTGCCTGTGCTGAATATGCTTGTCATGCCAGTGTCTTGTCCTCTCTTTATAAATTCTTGCATTTTCATATGAAAATAACCTTAATTCATCAAGCTCACAAAGTTGAAGCTTCTTTTGTTCTGCTGCAGCATGAATATCCCAATTTAGTTTCTTCAGTGCCTAGTGTGCTTTATGCTCTAACTCTAGTGGCAAATGACAAGTCTTGCCATAAAAAATTCGATAAGGAGACATGCCAAGTGGAGTTTTATATGCTGTTCTGTAGGCCCATAGAGAGTCATGCAAGTGTAAGGACCAATCCTTCCTCGTTGGGTTCACCACTTTTTCTAAGATCTTTTTAATTTCTCTTTTGAACACTTCAGCTTGGCCATTGGATTGTGGGTGATATGTTGTTGCTATCTTGTGTCTGACTCCATATTTCATCATTGTTGTAGCAAAGATTTTGTTGCAAAAATGTTGCCCTCATCACTAATGATTGCTCTAGGAGTGCCAAACCTGGAAAAAATCTTTTTCTGAAGAAAAGCCACCACTGTTTTAGCATCATTGGTAAGTAATGCTGCAGCTTCTACCCACTTAGAGACATAATCCACATCAATAAAGATATATAAGTTCCCAAAGGATGGTGGAAAGGGTCTCATAAAATCTATTCCCCAGACATAAAAAACCTCCAATTCCAGGATGTTGGTAAATGGCATTTCATGTATTCTAGTTATGTTCATTGTCCTTTGACACCTGTCACAATATTTAACATCTTGAAAAATAGTGGGCCAGTAATAACCTGATTGCAGAACTTTAGCAGCTATTCTATGACCACCAAAATGTCCTCCATATGCTGCAGTATGACATGCTTCCAATATGTGGGGAATCTCTCCTGCTGCAACACATCTTGGTATCACTTGATCTGAGCACATCTTATAAATTCTATGACCACCAAAATGTCCTCCATATGCTGCAGTATGACATGCTTCCAATATGTGGGGAATTTCTCCTGCTGCAACACATCTTGGTATCACTTGATCTGAGCACATCTTATATAAATGTGGGTCATCCCACTGATAACTTCTAACATCATGAAGAAATTTTTTTTTCTCTTGAAACTTCAGCTCAGGTGGTAGCATTTCACTTACTAAGTAATTAGCAAAATCTGCATACCATGAGGGTTCTGACTGCTGCAGCACCTGTGCTTGCTGTATTGCCAACAGCTGTTCATCAAGAAATGTTTCAGTGATGCCCTTCCTTGTCAATGTACTAATGTCTGCTTCCAGTCGTGACAAATGATCTGCTACTTGATTCTCAGTCCCCTTTCTATCTTTAATTTTCAGATCAAAATCTTGAAACAATAAGATCCATCTAATTAGTCTTGGTTTAGCATCCTTCTTTGAAATTAAATATTTGATGGCTGTATAGTATGTGTAAACAATTACTTTAGTACCTACCAGGTAAGCTCTGAATTTGTCAAAAGTAAATACTACTGCTAGCAACTCTTTCTATGTAGTGGTGTAATTAATCTGAGTTGGAGTGAAAGTTTTGCTTGCGTAGTATATGAAATGAAAAACCTTATCCTTTCTTTACCCTGGTACTGCTCCCACAGAATGATCACTAGCATCACATATCAGTTCGAATGGTAAAGTCTAGTCTGGAGATATAACTACTGGGGTATTGATCAGAGCTTTCTTTAATTCTCCAAATGCTTGAAGGCAATCTTTGTCAAAGTGAAAGGTTTGCCATGCTCCAGCAATGAGCATAGTAGTTTAGCTACTTTGGAAAAATTCTTAATGAATCTCTTGTAAAATCCAGCATGACCCAAAAAACTCCTAACACCCTTTACTGAAGTTGAAGGTGGCAGTTTATCTATTACCTCTATCTTGGCTTTGTCCACCTCAATGCCATTCTTGGATACTTTGTGTCCCAACATTATTCCTTCTTGCACCATGAAATGATACTTTTCCCAATTGAGTGCTAAGTTGGTCATCTCACATCTTTTAAGAACTTCTTCTAAGTTGTGTAAACAATCATTGTATGCTTCTCAAAAAATTAAGAAGTCATCCATGAAAACTTTTAAAGTTTGCTCTACCATATTAGAAAATATAGACATCACGCATCTCTGAAAAGTTGTTGGAGCATTGCAAAACCCAAAGGACATTCTTTTGAAGGAAAATGTTCCATAAGGACAGGTAAATGTAATCTTCTCCTGATCTTCTGGAGCTATAGCAATCTGGTTGTAGCCTAAATACCTATCTAAGAAACAATAGTACTGTTTTTCAGCAAGTCTGTCCAACATCTGATCTATGAATGAAAGTGGGAAATGGTCTTTCCTTGTGGATTTGTTGAGTTTTCTGTAATCCATATATACTCTCCATCCAGTCACTGTCCTTGTAGAAATAAGTTCATTATTCTCATTAGCTATTACTGTTATCCCTCATTTCTTTGGAACACATTGAACTGGGCTTACCTAAGAACTGGCTGATATTGCGTATATGATTCCAGCATCCAACCATTTGATAATTTCCTTCTTTACTACTTCTTTCATAATAGGGTTCAACCTTTTCTGGTGCTCCACTAAATTGCTAGAACAATCTTCTAACAAGATTTTATGCATGTATATTGATGGGCTTATCCCCTTTATATCTGCTATGGTCCATGCAATTGCTCTTCTGTATTTTCCAAGCAAATCTACTAGACTCTGCTCTTGACCTGCATCCAAAGTAGAAGAAATGATTACAGGTAATGTGTTATTTTGACCAAAATAAGCATATTTCAAATGTGAAGGTAACAATTTTAATTCAAGACTAGGAGGTGATTCAATAAATGGTAAAGTTGTTTTTACTTCCCTGTCTGAAAGATTCAGGTGTTCAATAAACTTGTTATGCCTATCAGATTGCTGTTTGTCCATCCAATCTATCTGAATTGCTGCAACATCTTCCTCTTCGACATTCGCAAAGGTGGTGACTTTGTCAATTGTATTACTGCAGTAACTGTCCATTCTGTCTGCCACAACAAAATCCACTACACTTACGAAATTGCAATCTTCTACTTTATCAGGGTTCCTCATAGCCTCTAGTACATTAAATGTAACTTGCTGATCATTCACTCTCACGGTAAGCTCTCTTTTCTGCACATCTATCAGAGTCTTTTCAATTGCTAGAAAAGGTCTTCCAAGTATAATGAGTACCTCTTTATCAGCTTCAAAGTCCAATACAATGAAATCCACTGGAAAGATGAATTTGTCAACTTTCACCAGCACATCCTCTATTTTTCCTTCAGGGTATGCATGAGATCTGTCAACTAGTTGCAGAGTGACTGTTGTTGATCTGCATTCTCCTACTTCCAGCTGCTTAAATACAGACAATAGCATCAAATTAATACTAGCTCCTAAGTAACAAAGTGCTCTGCCAACATATCTAGTCCCTATGGAGCAGGGTATTGTAAAACCCCCTGGATCTTTCAATTTTGTGGGAATTTTACTCTGGAGCATATGATTGCTTTCCTGTGTTAAAGCAACAGTTTCAAACTCTCACAGCCTTCTTTTTCGTGCCAACATATCTTTTAGAAATTTCACATAATTTGGCATTTGCTCCAAAGCTTCCACAAAAGGTATATTTATGTGCAGTTGCTTCAGCACTTCCAGAAATTTGCTGAACTGCTTGTCTTGTTTTTGCTTCTGGAACATTTGTGGGAAATGTGGTGGATTTCTAAACTACTAGGTAGCTTCAGGAGATATCAAACTCTGTTTGTTTGGTTTGGTGCAGATTGTGACTACTGGTGTTGCAACTTCTTTTTCAACATATTCTGGTTGAACTTTCTCTGCAGTTGCTGTAGCTTGACCCAAGTAACCAGTGCCTTGATGGGGAGGTTGTTGTAACATGCTCTCATTTTGAGGTAATTTTTGTGCTGAATTGAATTACATCCCATTTTTTGTAACATCAACTGAGATATCTACATTCTTTCCAGATCTCAAATTAATTACTTTGCAGTGTTCTTTGCCCTCCCTCCTTGGGTCTTCTGTGTTACTAGGTAAGCTTCCTTGAGTTCTGTTGCTCATTGATGTGGCTAGTTGTCCCATTTGGTTTTCTATGTTTCTCAAGGATACAACTTGACTCTGTATGATTGCTTCATTCTTTGCAATGTATTCCTTAATCAATGCTTCTAGTGAAGTGATTGGATCCTGACTGTTATGCTTTTGCCCTTGACTTTGCTGATGAAAACCAGGTGGTTGTGTGTTTCTGTTTTGCCCATATACTGTTGGAGCATTTCGATTCTGACTACTCCATGAGAAATTTGGATGTTGTTTCCAGCCAGGGTTGTAATTATTAGAATATGGGTTGTTCTGAGGTTGTCGATTGAAATACCCACATAGTTTACTGAAGCTGGATTTCCAGGACAATAATCAAAGTCATGTTCTTCACCACAATATACACAAGAAAGTTCAACAACTTGCTTTACTGTTGCGGGAGGAGATGTCAAGGTCTTTACCATGTTAGTCAATGAGGTTACTTATGCTGACAAGGCTGTAATTGTATCTATGTTATGTACCCCTGCTGATCCTCTTGATGCTGGTTGCCTGGCTGAAGGCCACTGGTAATTATTATTGGCAATTTTTTTCAGAATTTCATAAACTTCAGTGTAAGATTTGGATAACGGAAGTGTAAGATTTGGATAACGGAGCTCCATTTGCTGAAGCATCCACCATTAACTTTGTACTTGGAGTCAACCCATTGTAAAAAGTTTCCAATTGAATGCAACAAGGAATACCATAATGAGGACACCTTCTGAGCAATTCTTTGAATCTTTCTTAAGCCTCGTACAAACTCTCATCTTCAAGTTGATGGAAGAAAGTAATCTCATTACGCAACTTTTCATTTTTTGTAGGTGGAAAATATTTCATCAGGAATTTATCAGCCAATTCATTCCATATAGTGAGGGAATCAGATGGTAACGAATTTAACCATGCTCTTGCTCGATCTCTTAAGGAATAAGGAAAGAGCCTCAGCCTTAATGCATCTTGTGTTGCTCCAGCAATCTTGAAAGCATCACTTACTTCCAAGGACAATTTAAGATGGAGATGAGGATCTTCATTTGGCAGTCCATTGAATTAATCAATTGTTTGCAACATTTGAAACATCACTGGTTTCAACTCAAAATTTGCAGCGTCTACTTCAAGTCTGATGATGCCAGGATGTACAACTTAAGGAGTTAGCACATCATAATCTCTTATAACTCTATCTCTGTCATCAGCCATGTAAATAATATTGTTATTGCCTGGATGTCTCCCGTTAGCATGTTCATTCTGCTCTTCCTAAATGTTGACTGGTTGTAAGGGCCCATAAATATTCAAATTCCCTGCATTATGTAAATTATTCATGCTTGAAGCAATTTCTGAATTCCTTTGTTCTCTTCGCAATCTCCTGACAGTCCTTTCAATCTCATGATCAAATTGGAATACCACATATCTGTCTTTGTGCATGCATGTACCGATCTGCCAATAAATAGAATAAATCAAATCAAATTTGGTGATATTATGATTTACTTCACACTTCAAAAATAAACAATCAATCCCCGGCAACGGCGCCAAAAACTTATTGGTTGATTTGTATAGGCAATTACTACCAATGCCAATGTGCAAGTATACACAATAAGTAATAAAGTGATAAGTATTAAAGATCGTCTCCACAGGAAACATGCGTTAAATTAGGAAACATACGTTGACCCGTGCCTAAGTTTTCTCCTGCATTGCTCCCAGATTACTACAGCACAGGTTGCTCTAACATCCTCAACAGCACTGCATTATTCCCGATTGTGCTTTTCTTCTTTTGTGGCCATCTTCTTTCCTCCTCTTGCTCATCTACTATCTCAACATCCCCTCATGAATTAAGACTTTCTGAGAACCTACAATTATGCACTTGTTTTAAGCACAAATTACTTTGATTCAAGCAAAACTTATTAAGACTCAACTAAAATGAATGTTTATGCAAAATGTAACTAAAATGAAATAAAAACACCTTATTTGTTCTCTAAGTGATCTTGATTCAAGTTTAGAATTGATGTAATAACTCTCATTTCCTAGAGTTATCATCTAATCAACATCATTCTCAGTATCAACATGAACTCTATGAATATGAAAATTCTCTTCCAATTCACTATCCTCATCTGAGGACAATAGAACTTGGCTAGAGGAAAAACATAAACGGCCAAAAGCTGTAGTTCTATTGAATATGCCCCCTATAGTTTGGTAGTGCTCTAACCTTTCTTATCATTTGACTTCATTCCTGGCACTCTTTGTGTGAAAAAAAAAAAAAACTCTACACAACTAACAAAAACATTTTATTTTCATATGAAAACAAAAAAAATACTACAAAAATAAATTTTGCCTTAATATATTCACTCTAAAAAGCTTCAAATGTTGTGACCATAATTGAAATAGGAACCCAACCAAACTTAATACGAGCTATTAAGTTAGAAAACTCTCGATATTTTTTGTGCAATCTATTAAATTTGGACTTAAATTCCCCTACATTGAATTTTTTGGTTTTTTTTTCAAACCATTCATCAATTGTAGTTGTCTAAATTTTCTTAGTGAAAGTTGATATTTGTAAATCACGTTTTTCATATGGTCATGCACTATATGAATAAAAGTGGTCTCAGTCGTGGTAGACCAATTAGCCTTATCCTCACTATCAACATCTTGTGAATCAATTTCTACTTGTTAAAAAAGTGAAAAAAAATAGCATATATCAAATATTATTCAAATTAAAGAATTAACTATGAAATTAGAGAAAGTATTTGTAATAATATTATAATTGGCTTAAGAAGATATTAAAAATTAAAGAGCAATTATTTTTTAAAGGGAATTATCCACCGTCTATCCGTTGTTTCATTATTTTTCAAAAATACATAATTTTTTTTTATAGTGCTCCACCTGAAGTTAATATTTTTTCATTGATCCACTCTCGTTATAACACCGTTAGAACTTTGTTGACATTATAAGGGTAACATTGTCATTTCACAACGACACAGTGGTGGAAATGTGCAAAATAATATAACTTCAAGTGGAGTTCAGCAAAAAAAAAATTATGAATTGTGTAGTTTTGAAAAAATATGAAAAACAATGTGGTCGGTGGATAACATTGTCATTTCACAACGACACAGTGGTGGAAAGGTGCAAAACAATATAACTTCAAGTCGAGTTCAGCAAAAAAAAATTATAAATTGTGTAGTTTTGAAAAAATATGAAAAACAATGTGGTTCAATAAATAATTTATCTTTTACATTTGAGGGTAAAAAAGTTATTTATACAATATTCCGTTAGTTTCTTAACGGTCTCCAAACGGAAGTGGACAAGTGAAAAGAAATATAACTTCAGGTGGATTCTAGCAAAAAAAAATAATAATTGTGTAATTTTGAAAAAACCCAAAAAAATTAGTGTTCCGTGGATAATTTCCATTTTTTAAATAAAACAAAGACAACCTAAAAGAACAAATAAAACAAACACTTGAAAGTGAGGTAGTCACATTATGTGGTAAAAAATATGCCAAGAGCATTGGGATAATCCATTATAGTCAAATTTCGTAAAAATTATATATTATGTAGAGTATTTTTCTCCTTAAACAGTAAAAACTTCAACAAATAAGTATTGAAAACTTCCAAATAAGCAATGAATTTAACTGAATTTTACATAGATAAACTGAAACTGCAGCATGATCATGAAGCTATGAGAAAGAATAACAAAGTCTAATGGGTGCTTAAGATAAAAAGTGAGCTTTAAAACTTCAAAGTTCAGATCCAACACAAACAATTCACAACAAAAGTCAAATAACACGAAACGATCAGACAAAAAATAACAAGAATGGGTGATATTATTTTTCTATTTTCTCTTAATTTAACATTCCTTGGTGAGACATTTTTATTGGCTTTATTTTCTTTTGAAATTGTCACTCTTATCCGTGAGATTTTGGAGCTTGACATGTCATTCTTGAAAACGGCTTGATTAATATAGCTTTGAAATTGATAATTTTGCATGAGTTTACTTGACTAATTTGTGTGAATGGTTGATATGAGCCTATTATTGTTTAGGCTAGAGATAATGGTTATACTTTTATTTTATTGTTGTTATTAATTTGATTAAAGAAGTAACCACAATTGCCCTAGAAATAAAAAAGATTTTAGTCTACATTTGAATTTCATCTGATAATATCGCTTTAATTGCTAGGGATTAGCAATAAAATAATTGGCGATGTGATTAACACTAGAAAATATTCATTTAATAAAGTTAAAATTATCATTTTTTCACTCACAATGTTGATTAATACGTTCATAATTTATAAATTATCTTAATACTCTTCTATTATAATTTTATGCTAAACTAAATTATAGTAAGTTAATTTCATCTTAATTTTACATTGTAGATGTATTTCAAGAATAAAATAGGAATAGGAAAGCAGGATATAATGAAGATGGATTGCATTAATATAAAATAAAACATAATAATAAAACAAAAAAAGAAAAAAAAGTGGAGCCATGTATTATTGTGATAAAAGTGCAGCCGCCACTTTACCACTTGACTATCACTTATCCTTTTATCATTGTTATAATAAATAATAAAAAAAGGAAGGTGAGGGCGGCAATTTGGTTATACAAGGAGCAGAAATTTAAGCATTTGGGGTGCCAAAGACATAGGAGAAGAGGAGGTGCTAGAGGCACGGAGAGTAGAATCTAAGAGAAGGTGAAGAAATACAGAAAATAGGTGAGAAACGAAATGTTTAGTTTCCAAAGTTTCTTCTCTTTTCTTTTATATTTAATCTTCTTGTAATTTATTTTGGATGTTTGAGTTTTAATTCACACTACAAGAATTATACTCTTTCGCGACCATATTTTCTGTGACGATATAATTTTTGTCATAGAATGTCACTTTTTACGACCATAGGCAATCTGGTCGCTAAATATCTTGTTTTTCTGTAACCAAAATTAAGTTCATCACATAAACTCATTTTTTGCGACCAAACACAATTTTCGTCGCAAAAGCATTTGCCAATTATATTTACTTTTAATTTATTTGCGACCAAAAACATTGTCGTCACAAATTCTATACTTTCAGCGACCACTTCAAGATTTCGTCGCAAAAAAGAAAGTGATAAAAATAATGTGCGACTTCCTTTTTGTGACAAAACTAAATTTTCGTCTCAAAATATTTACTTTTTGCAACCCCTTTCAAGTTGTCGCAAAAAGTCAAAAAATTTTGGCGGGTAATCTACCGCCAACCAAATAATAAAAAGATATTTATAATACTTTTTGCGACACTACAAGAATTATACTCTTTCGCGACCATATTTTCTGTGACGATATAATTTTTGTCATAGAATGTCACTTTTTACGACCATAGGCAATCTGGTCGCTAAATATCTTGTTTTTCTGTAACCAAAATTAAGTTCATCACATAAACTCATTTTTTGCGACCAAACACAATTTTCGTCGCAAAAGCATTTGCCAATTATATTTACTTTTAATTTATTTGCGACCAAAAACATTGTCGTCACAAATTCTATACTTTCAGCGACCACTTCAAGATTTCGTCGCAAAAAAGAAAGTGATAAAAATAATGTGCGACTTCCTTTTTGTGACAAAACTAAATTTTCGTCTCAAAATATCTACTTTTTGCAACCCCTTTCAAGTTGTCGCAAAAAGTCAAAAAATTTTGGCGGGTAATCTACCGCCAACCAAATAATAAAAAGATATTTATAATACTTTTTGCGACAAATCATTATTTGGTCGCTAAAAATGAAATATTTTGGCGGAAATTGAACCGCCTTATACAATTAAACTCAATTTGAACAAGTTTTTGCGACCAAATTTAAACGTGGTCGCAAAAGACAAGCATGTTATATATATTTGTATTATTCTTCTCTCTTTCATTTTTATCTCTAAGTTCTCTCACTCTTATAATTCTCATTCCCTTGTTCTCACTCTATCTTCCTAGCTTATTTTCCTTACAAACTTTTTTTTTTGGTTACATAATTTTATTTAATTATCATGTGTAGAAGTTAACTAACCTTTGTGCTTTTTTTTTGTAGAAATTAAATATTGAAGATCATATACAAAGAGGTGAAGAAAATCAAGATGCAAGGAGGTGAAGAAAATCAAGAAATTTATGAATAAATATAGTTGTTCCAAATATTACAATGTTATTTGAAGATCATTATGTAATTGTTCCAAGTGTTACAATTATGTAATTGTTCTAAATAATGTAATTTCATTTGCAAAAATTTTTGTTTTTTTTTTTATCAATAATAACTTTTAATTTAATTTTTCTACTTTCATGAAGTTGGTTATAATTGTCTTAATTATTAAAGAAAAATTAAATAAATTATAATTTTATAAAATTATAATTAAAACATAATATTATATTTAAATTTTTTGCAACCAGTTTGAGTATGGTCGCAAAAAATTGTAAATCCGTGACGAAATAATTGGTTGCAAAAAAGTAACGGAGGCAAAGTGAAATTATATTTTGCGACCATTTTTTTCATCACGAAAAGTTATTTTCTGTGACCAACTTATGAAGTGGTCGCAGATACTTTTCCTCGACAAACCTAATGTGACCAACTTGCGACCATAATTTTTTGGTTGCAAATTATTTTTTGTGACGAATTTGATATTTTCTGCGACGAATTTATTGGTCGCAGATGACCATAATTCTGGTAGTGTCATAAATAAATTTAGCTTTATTTTCAATTTTAGCTATTTTAGTTTTAATTATGTGTAATTTGATTTTAACAATTACTTTTATTTCAATTATTCTAAGCTAAATATTAATAGTTAGAGTAAGGTGAATTTCTTAGTAAAAAAAATGATTTAATTAAATTCTATTTTAATTATATAAATTAAATTATTTTCTATTTAATTTTATCCATATTTTATATTTTAAAATTTTGATTTATTACACAAACAAATGAGTTTGGCATAATAAATTCTTAATATCTTAGTATAAAGTATGTAAAATGGTACTTTGACTTATTGTAGACAAATTTAATTTTGTCACACTAAGTACTTAATCCATAATAAAATTAATGGGAAAATAATGATAATTTATTTACTTAATCTTTTGGGCAATAAACAAAATAAAAAGAAAATAATTATTAAATTATATCTACTACTAAGAATGGATTCATAGCCCTGACTAATTTATTTCTATAGTTTCACTTGAATTAAATAATGAGAACTTAAATTATATTTTTTTTAGCTTTTAGATAAATTAAAAGAAATTAATAATTTAAATCTTATATTTGTGGATCGGCCTTAAACTCACCGAACTATATTATAACAAGATACTCTTATACTTGGGAGAAATTAATACTTTTGAATCATGTCATAAATGAATATAATTATCAAATATGCTAGCTCAAAAATATGTTATTTCTCCCCCTTCATCATCAAAATAAATCCTCCTTTGAACAATGAAGAAACATGGAAGCAATAATCAAGTGGAGTTTCGTTTTACCTAGAGTACAAGTAGTAATAAAATATGGAGTTGTCAAGATAGCTCCCCTTATCCACAATCAAAACTTAACAAGAAACAAGCACAAATGATAAGAGTACCAAGACATCCAAAACATTACAAGCAAATCAAATGAAATCATCAATACATAAACTGAATAACATAATCAAATGATGGGATGACAACGTATGCTAAAATGTTGGTGTGAAATAGAAAAAGACATAAATTTAAAAGAAACTAATAGGGTGGCTGTGATGGTGAGTGTGGTGGAGAAAAGCCAAGAGCTGTAAAGAGTCATTGTTGGCCATCAAGAAGATCCTACTGTCCGGTGATAAGTTGTTGCTGTTGATCAAAAAGTCATTACTACTTGTCAAAAGTTCACTGCTAAGATGCTTCAAACTATAACTAAAATTGGTTTTGTTGCTCGTACATAGAATGAACTTTACCCAGTAGCTGCTGAACCAGATCTTCATTGGCTTTTAAAGCATGTGCTTCTGTAGCAGTATGTCGAGCCTGAAACTCCTGTGATGTAGTGAAATCCGACAATTGATTGGCAGGAATGAGATCATTAATCATACGATGGTCAGTAGGAGCAATCATGTTAAATCTATTTTTGACGTAAGAAGCCTTAATCTATTGTCCATCCTTCCAATCAATCCCCAAATTAAAAATGGCCTCATCCCCCAATTGCTTAGTTGACTCAAAAGTTGGTTTATCAATAGAAGCCCAAAAGTGTCGAAGAATCTTGGTAATAATGCTACCAAAGGAAATGATCAGTTATTCATTACAGGTGTACTAATCATGTGACGAAGGATCACATAGCCAATATTTACCCATCGTCTCTGTAAAATGTAGTCTAACAAAGCCACGTCTAGACGGGTCACTTCATCAGTATGTTTCATCCGAGAGCTAACCACATGCTAAAGGATGCTATGAAAGAATCCAGACTTGTAAGCTTAGATGTTGGGCGCGTAAATGGATGTTACTAACATCATCAAACAGATTGGAGTACCCACATATATTTCTAACAACCTAAACATATGTGTACTTAGGAAATTCTAGTTCTTTCTTAGTCGTGTAAAGATGGAGGCCATCATTTCTTATTTCAAGGATCATAATAAGGTCAGGTACATTTAATAGAAGTCCTGGATACATTGGTGATCACTCAATTTTGATTACTAGCGAAATATCAATATTCAAGTGAAACACCTTAACAAGATTCAAATACACATTTTCTCCAACAGTTAAAACATTACTCCAGCCTATATGTTCAAGCAATTCCCTAAGATTACTACCACAAGTAGAAAGATGATTTATATTGTCCATGTTAACAAAAAAGGAAGGTTGTACCATTTGCGGCATAAAACCAAGTGTAAAATTGTCGTGCCATAGGTGAAGTTGGAAAGGGAGTTGCATCGAAGTTAGAGATGTCTTTAGGAGGTTGGCGCGCTTCTTAGCCAAATGTTTTTATTTCTTATCCCCATTAAGGTTTCACCACTAGCCATTAAAACTCAAATTAATTATTCAAGAAGTTTGATAAAATGGTAAAATTGAACTGATTAAATTGAAGAAAAGGGTATTTTAAATCAATGTGAGTGTGTAATTTAATCAATAAAGGGCCAAGGATGAGCCAATTTAGAGAAAAAAAAAATGTGGCTGAAACCTAGGTTTAGATTTGGGATTTTTGTCTGTGGATGATAAAATCATGTTTGGATGATGAAAAGATGATGTTTAAGCGAAGATTAATGTATTAAAAATGTTGATTTAAGCATGAAAAGCTCATAAATTGGTGGATTGTAGCGAAAGAGAGAGATGAGTCGTTTAACGAGAGAAAAAATAACTGAATAGTGAAGAAAGTGACTTGATTGATTTCAAGGCCATTTCATGATCCCTAAATGTGTAAAAAGCAATTTTAATGCATGAGACAAGATGATAGATAATTGTAAGTATGAAATTAAAGATCGAACAAATTTTAAAAGTAAGCAACTCAAAGATTAAACAATTAAATAAGTTTATATAAATAAAAAAATCATACACGTAATTACATAGACATAAAAAGACAATTAATAGTCCAATAGATATATGGAGATATGCTAATGTGAAAATCTATCATCTTAAGTTCGTGTCGAGTTTTTATAATTGGTCTTCACAAAGGGATTTTATAAAAATGTCCACAAGTTGTTTTTCAATTGAAACAAATTCTAACACAATGTCTCTTTTTTTAACATGGTCTCTCAAAAAATAATGTCATATTTATATATGCTTGATCTTAAAATGTTGAAGTAGATTCTTTGACAAGTTTATAACACTAGTATTGTCACGGATGATGGGTAGATGGTCAAGATTAATCCCATAATCTTTAAGGGTTTGTTTCATCCAAATACTTTGTGCGCCATAGCTTTTGATAGCAATATGCCTCAGTGGTTAAGAGTGCAGCTAAATTTTACTTTTTACTAACTCTTAAACAAGTGAGTGTCCTAGAAAATGATAAGTTCCACTAGTATTCCTTCTATCAACTTTATAATCGATAAATTCGGCATTCAAGTAGCATGTCAAATCTATGTATGTTTCCCTGGGGTAATAAAGCCCAAGGTCAATAGTCTTACTTAAATAACGAAAAATTCATTTTACTACAAGCAAATGAGACTCTTGAGGACTTGATTGAAATCTTTCACATAAATATACACTAAACATGATATCGGGTCTAATAGTAGTTAAGTAAAGTAGAGATCCAATCATACCTCTATATGTTTTGATGTCAACCTTTTTGCCTTTTTCATCCTTGTCAAGCTTTATTGTTGAGTTCATTGGAGTGCTTTTGATCTTTGTATTCTTAATGCCAAATCTTTTGAGTAAATCTTTTACGTATTTAGCTTAATTGATGAAGACTCCCTCATTGTTTGTTTAATTTGAAGTCCAAGGATATACTTCAACTATCCCATCATGCTCATTGCAAATTCCATACTCATACAGAATAAAAATTCCTCGTACAAGGACTCATTGGTAGAACCAAAGATAACGTCATCAATATAAATTTGAACAAGTATGTCTTGGTCATTATGCTTGACAAAGATAATAGTATCCACTTTTCCTATTAGGAAACCATTATCTACAAGAAATTTACTAAGCCTATCATACTATGATCCAGGAGCTTACTTTAGACTATATAAGGCTTTTGACAATTTATAAATATGATTTGAAAATTTCTTGTTTTCAAAACTAGGAGATTGTTTACCATATACTTCCTCCATAATGCAACCATTTAAAAATGTACTTTTAACATGTATTTGATATAATATGAAATATTTATGACATGCAAATACTAAAAGCTCCCTAATAGGTTCTAATCTAGCAATAGGTGCAAATGTTTCATCAAAATTGATTTTTTTTTCTTTTTGGTTGTAACTTTAAGCCATTAATATAGCTTTATGTCTTACAACTACACCAGATTCATCCATATTAATTCTAAATATACATTTAATGCCTATTATAGATTGATTTTTCAGTTTAAAGACTAGTTTCCACACACAATTTCTCTCAAATTAATGTAACTCTTCTTGCATCGTCATAATTTAAGATTCATCATTTTCAACATCAAGAAAAGATTTAAGTTCAATTTGAGATATAAATGTCGTATATGCTTACAATTGTTTCTAACATATGATCTAATGGTTATGCCATGTGATCGACCACTTAGAATTAAAGCTTTAGGGTGAAAGGGAGCATACCTCTACTCCTTGTAGAGTGATAGAGAATTGCCATAATTTTGAATAGACCTATTATTTTTCTCAACAACTTTATTTTATTGTGGAGTCTTTAGAGATGAATATTGATGATCAATGCCAAAATTGTTGCAAAAATTTCAAAGGCATGATTTTCAAATTGCCTACCATGGTCACTTCTAATGCAAGAAGCCGTATAGCCTTTTAATTTTAAACCCTTTTATAAAAGATTTTAAAAGAATCAAAGGCATCATCCTTATTTGCTAGGAACAACACCCAAGTATATGTAGAAAAATCATCAACTACAACAAATGTATAGTATTTTCCACTAATGAGCATATCTAGATGGTCCAAAAAATCCATGTGAAGAATTAAAGAGGTTTTAAAGTAGAAGTAGAGATATGATTGATATCTTTGAAAGATGTTTTGACTTACTTTCCAAATTAACAAGCATCACATATTTTATCTTTTTGAAAATTAATTTTTGGAAGATGTTTAACTAAATCATTTTTCGATATCTTTCAAATCAAATTCATGCTTGCATGACCTAATCTTTTATGCCACAATCAACTATCACAATGTAATACCCAAAAATATTTATCATGAGATAATGCACAATCTATGTCAATAATATATACATTTATACATCTTTTTCCAATAAAGAGAGTTTTACCATCACATGCATCCTAAATAACACATTTTGATTTGTGAAAGATAACTTTATAACTTTATCACATTATTAACTTTCGGTAAAGCTTGAAGGCTAAGAGTAGTCACCAATCATGTGCCATGAGCATCTGCCATCCAAATATCATTTGTTCCTTTTCTTCTTTGATCCCTACCAAATAGGTTTCAAATTTGAGTTCTTAGGTACCCAAACATTTTTGGGTTCTTGAATGTTAGGAATAACTCCTTTTGGAACTCAAACCTTTTTAAAGGTAAAAGCTCATTTAGTCCCTGTATTTTAAGATTAGTGTCCGTTTAATTCCTATATTTTTAAAAATACCTCGAAACATCCCTGTCGTTAAAGTATTGATATTCATACAGTTATTTTTATTTCTTTTTGCTTACTTTTACAATATTACCCTTTTATAATATTTTTTTGTTTGGACATTAATAAAAATAAAATAATTAAATTACCAATTTAATCCTAAAAAATAAAAAATTATATTAATTTTTAATTGTCAAAAATTAAATTATTACTTTTTATTTCTTTTGGCTTACTTTTACAATTTTCTTTTGGCTTACTTTTATAATATTTAATTATTTTCTTTTTATTAATGTCCAAAAAAATTATTATAAAAGGATAATATTGTAAAAATAAGCCAAAAGAAATAAAAAGTAATAATTTAATTTTTGACAATAAAAAATTAATATAATTTTTTATTTTTTAGGGTTAAATTGGTAATTTAATTATTTTCTTTTTATTAATGTCCAAACAAAAAAATATTATAAAAGGGTAATATTGTAAAAGTAAGCCAAAAGAAATAAAAAGTAACGGTAAGGGTATTAATACTTTAACGGCAGGGACGTTTCCAGACATTTTTAAAAATATAGGGATTATATGGATACTAAGATTAAAATATAGGGACTAAATGAGCTTTTACCCCCTTTTTAATGCCAAGATAAGTATTTTTCCTAATTGAACATGTATAGCTCATATGACCATTTCCATTACAATAATTGCAAATGATTAGATGTTCATTAATTGGGATAGCCATAACAAAATACTTCTTGTAATATTTTGTTTCAAGTTAGCCTTATACTCGATGGCTCATTTGTCAAAAACACAGTTTTGAGAGTCAAACAACTTTTCTAAATTCTTTGGACCATTTGTAAACTTTAAAACAATATCATTTAGCTCATCGTACTTTTTCTTAAGAGCGTCATTCTCCTTAGTTAAATCACCCATAGCTAAACTCTCATGCTCAAATGAAATACTTAAGTTTTTCTTTAAACGAATTGATTTTATTATGTAAGATCTATTCTCTATTTCAAGACACTTAACCTTTTTATTTAAAGAATTATTTTCATTTGAGAAATCTAAAATTTTCTTTTTAATAGATGCATTTTTCAATCCAATTTTTTTGTATCACTATACAATTCTTTAAAAGCTTCAAATAATTCATCATAACAAGGAAGATCATTTACCTCATCAAGCTCATTTAATGATTCATCTCCTATGACCATAAGTGCTACGTTTGACACCTCATGTGCTTGCTCTTCATTAGTGGACTCTTCATCACTATCATCCCATATAGCCACTATAGCTTTTGTTTTTAATTTAGAGTTGTTGACAAATGGACATTCTAATTTTATATGACCTGCCTACTTGCATTCAAAGCCAACAATTACCTTTTTCTTCCATTTTTTTACTTTGAAGTCCTTAAACTTTCTTTTGTCACTTGGCTTCTTGAAAAATCTTTTAATTTTCTAGTAATCGTTGAAATATCTTTATTTCAAATTCACTTTCTTGATTGCTTCCAAGTCTAGAAGCTTTCAATATAGTGTTCTTCTTCTTCTTATCTTTATGTCCTTTTTCAATAGCTAAATTTTCTTTATAGGATATAAGTAAGCCAATTTAATTATCATAAGATAAAGTATTAAGATCTTTAGCTTCTTCTATGGTCGTTCTTTTAGGTCTCCAATCTTTTGGTAATGACCTCAAGATTTCTTCACCTTTTCACTTTTTGAAAAAGTCTTTCTTAGGCCTTCTAGCGTATTTACAATATCTGTGACTTGAGTGCACATGGCATGAACACTCTCATTTTGCTCCATTTGAAATAATTCATATTATCAAGTATATCTACTAATTTTAAACTCTTTAACTTGATTAGTTCCTTTATAGACAACTTCAAGTTTTCTCTAAATTTTATAAACATTAGAGCAACTCGAGACTCTGTGAAAGTTCTTTTTATCTAAGGTACAAAATAGAGCATTCATGGCTTTGGAAATGGCAGAAGCTTTTCTCTTTTCTAGTTGATGCCATTCACGTGAACATTTTGGTATTTCTTATCCTTCTTCATTTTTCATCATAAGTATAAATGGATCATCTCAAACAACTTCTCATATCTCAAAATTTAGTGTTTGTAGATAAATTCTCATCCTAGTTTTCTACTATTGGTAATCATTGCCATTAAAATATGGAGGTCTATTGGTAGATTGACCTTCCCTAAAGGTTAAATCATTTTGGATTGTCATAGATATTTTTCTCTAAACATTTAAGTCCTAACGAGAGAACATTGCCTTGAGGAAATTCTAGCTAAGCAACCCAAGATGTGATAATTTTGTCACAATCCAATGCCAATAATTATTTCAACTAACTAATAACAATAGAAGCAATAATGAGTAAATTTAAAGAGGTAAGAGGGAAAAAAAAACAAGCATAAGATTTTTACATGGTTTGACAAAACTCACCTATATCTACTTCTCCAAGCACATTGCGTTTGAGAATTGCACTATCCAACCTTATAATCTAAGGCTTTAAGATGTTTTATAATTGACTTCCAAGATGTCAAGAGTTTTTAATTAATCTTGACAAATAACAATAATCATACACCTCTTTCTCAAGTATTACCGTACTTACAAGAACTAATTTTTTTAATGTAGAATTAAAGTTTACAAAGATTAATCACTGCTCAAAGGATAATAGAAACCCAAAAATCCAATCCCTACTATTCTAAAAAGGGTTGGGAGGGAGGGTAGCTCTCGGTTTACAGAGGAGCAGCGGGCAGTCTTTGCTCATGCTTAACCGTGATAATAGAGTCCTTCCCCCCAAGAAAATGAAACACTTGATGGGCCGCAAGGGGAGCTTTTGGGGGGAGCAATCAAAATGGGTACAGAGTAGGGTCATTGCTGATTGTACCTATGAATCACACACAAAGCATTCTATTCTAGGTTCGAACTTACATATGCTTCCTTCTTTCCTTGGTTCAGCCTCACTTCCTTCCCTTTCTACTCTTCCATCTGTTAGAATAGGGCTCCTTATTGATGTCTTCACCCCACAAGAACACAATGTATATGAATAAGCAAGTAAAAGCTCAAAATGATTTGTATGAATAAGATTAGGCTTCACATCGATTGAAGAAGAAGTTAAAGAAAAAAATAGAAAAAGAAAGCTTTTAAATGAATTTGATTTGGTTTTTTATAGTTTGAACAAGAAAAAATAGTCGTTATTTACCTTTTAGGAAATATTGGATTGCTGCTAATATTGAAACGGATCACCATTTGATTATGTGGCAAGTTACTATTATGAAACAGTTTGAAAATTTTGTGTATTCAGATTGTCGCCTAAAAATTATTGGTTAACCATTTCAGTTAAAGAAACTCTGCCAAAAATATCCGTAGAGCACTTGAAATGAATAATTCAATTTTAATACTATGTAGAAAAGTCAATTACTAAATAAAAATAATTGTAGAAAAGGAAATTAACAAAGAATAGTATAATATTCTCTCATATTTATATTTTTTTATTTTTCATACCAATTTAAATAATTTGTGACTTAATTCTTAACCAACCACTCTATGAATAATTATGGGGATTATGTACATAATGTACCATGACATATTGAAGTGTTCCTACTACTATATTGACGCATTGACATTGTGTTTAAACATCCGCATAGATTCAAAGGGGATATAGATCTACAATTAACTATGGAATGAAAATGATTGGTAGAAAATACAAATCATAAACATGTTATTAAAAACAATAAAATTAAAACTCACTTTAGAGAGCAATTAAATTTATGATTTGAATTATTGAGCTTCACCTCTCACCTTAGCTTGGAAAACTAGCCACTTACTTGAACAAGTAAAACACACATTTTATTTAGCAAATTTATAATATACAACATAAGAAAATTGATAATAAAGGAGAAGAGAAGAGATTTTTCCTTAAAATTTACTCTAGATTTACGCCTAATTTCATTTTAAAACCCATTTCTCAAATATTTCTAGAAAATTTTTACAAAATTTTGTGAGAGCTTTTGCCTTTTATATGGACAAATTTTGAGTTGATCAGGTGTGGGCATTTACATAATATTTTCTGTGAGCTTGCACCCACAACCTTTAAATGAACTTTACTAATACAATCCAAGGAATAAAACTACAATCATTATGGATAGTTGGATTTAACATACAACGTTGTTATTTCCCCCAAGTCAAACCCCAAAAATCCCACAAAAATGACGTCATTTTGTCTTGATCTTTTCCTTTTAATTTCAACTGCCAGTGCTGTGTTGAGCAATTTGTTTCAATCCAAACGACATTGTTCTTCTTCAATCTGTTTCAAAGCACATGACGTCGTTCTCTTTCAATCTGTTTCAAAGCACACGACGTCATTCACCGTTCTCTTTCAATCTGTTTCAAGCACACGAGTGCGAGCACATGCTTTGTCCTACGATTTCCTTTCAACCAACTGCAAAACCCCCAACTGGTTCCTCAAAGTTGAGTGCAGAGCCCCTAAATTGCAAAACTCCAACTGATTCTTCAAAGTAAGCTTCAATTTGTACATGGGTTTTGGCATAAGGTAACATATTGGTTCCTCAACGTTTACTTTACTTGAATCCTGAGCTAGTTCGTTTTGAATTGAAGATTGACCTATCCCATTTTGAATTGTAAGCATTTGTTTGTATATTATTGTTCCTAAATTTAATGATTGTGAGCTGAATCTTGAGCATTTGTATTTATATTAGCATTTGTTTCTATATTATTGTTTATAAATTTAATGAATTTGGGATAACTAGTTAATAACATTATGAAATTGTTTCTAAATTTAATGAATCTTGAGCTGTTTCATTTTGATTTGTGAGTTGAATTGTGAGCATTTGTATCTATATTATTGTTTCTAATTTTAACGAATTTGGGATAATTAATTAATAATGTTAAGTTTATATTTCAATTTGTTTCTAAACTTAATGAATTTGGGATTATTAATTAATAATATTCTGAATTATTATAATTTGCAACAATAATGGCTGAGGTTGATGAAGTGGAGGAATTGCAAGATTTACAGGAGGCTGATTTTAAAGGAAATAATGAAAAATTGGTGGAAAACGTTGTTGAGCCCAAGGTTAGGATGTGTTTCAATAGTCCGGATGAAATGTTTGAATATTACAAAACTTATGGCCAACAAGAGGGGTTTCCAGTTATGCGGAGATCTTGTAAAAAGGGGGATGATGGGAATATGAGATATGTGACATTTACATCTGGGCGAAACGGCAAGTCAAAAAGCAAATCCAAACATGTTTTGCAGCTTTAACCTAACCAGAAAGTTGGATGCAATGCTAAAATTGGAGGACGTTTGGAATTTGTTACTGGAAAATAGGTAATTGGAAATTTATTCCTTGAACACAACCATGCCGTAAGTCTGAGCAAGAGTAGGTATTATCGATGCGACTGTACCATTAGTCCTTATGTGAAAAAACATCTTGAAATAAATGAAGAAGTAGGAATTAAAATGGCTCAAAGTTTCAAGTCTATTGTTGTTGAGGCTGGTGGCTTTGAAAATGTCTCATTCTTAGAAAAAGATGCTAGAAATCATGTTGATAAAGTGAGGCGATTAAGGCTTGGAGAAGGGGATGCTGCTGCAATTCAGAAATATTTTAAGAAAATACAAGCAAAAAATGATGGATTTTTCTTTAGTCTTGACTTGTATGAGGAGAGTAAATTAAAAAATGTATTTTGGGCAGATCCAAGAAGCAGAGCAACCTACAAAGACTTTAGAAATATTGTTACATTTGACACCACATACCTTATAAATAAATATGACATGCCATTTGCTTCTTTTGTTAGAGTTAATCATCACGGTCATTCTATTTTATTAGGATGTGAGTTGATTTGCATGAGGACACAAAGACATTTATGTGGTTATTTGACACATGACTATCATGTATGTCCAGTTCTCCTCCTCTTGGAATCATCACAGACCAAAACAAAGCTATGAAAAATGCAATTGAGATTTTTTTTTCAAATATTAGGCATCGATGGTGTTTGTGGCATATTCTGAAGAAGGTGCCTGAGAAGTTGTGAAGGTATGCAAAATATCATACGATTAGAGTTTCATTGCATGTTGTTGTTTATGATTCACATACTCCTATTAAATTTGAGGAAGCTTGGCATGACATGCTAGATAAATATGATCTTGGTGATAATTAGTGGTTAATGGTTTATATGAGAAAGATATCATTAGGTTCCATGTTTTGTTAAAACTACTTTTTGGGTTGGCATATCAACTACTCAACATAATGAGAGTATAAATGTTTTCTTTGATAGGTATGTTAACTCAAAAACAACTTTGAAGCAGTTTGTGGAGAAATATGAGAAAGCAATGGACAGTAAAATTGAAAAAGAATGGCAAGTAGATGTTGGGTGCTTCAGCCAACGGATGCCATGTCGTACCAGTTTCGCAATGGAAAAATAGGTTGAGGAAGTATACATTATTTTCAAGTTTTAAGAATTTCAACAGGAGCTAATAGATAAGATGTATTATGAGGTTTTTAGTTGTGGGGGATCAGAATATGAAGTAATAAAAAATTATGGAAAGAGTAAAGAGAAGACTTTTAAAATTATTTTTAAAAAAGATAAAGGTAAAATTCGTTGTGCATGTTCAGTGTTTAAATGTAAAGGGATTGTTCGCAGACATGCCATTGTAGTGTTGATACGTAACCGTATAAAATTACTTCCTGAGAAGTATACCATACGGAGATGGAGGAAAGATATGCAGAGATGCTATAGTTGAGTGAAAGTTAGTTATGATGTGAAGAGTTTGAGCATTGAACATTAGCGATATAAAGATGAGTGTGCTACTTTTTATGATGTTGTTGATGTAGCTTCAAAAAATGAAGAAAGTCATAAAAGTGTTTTGACTTGGATCGAAAAAGTAATAAAGCATGTATCTCTGAATGTTCGTTGTGAAAGCGAAGATACAACTACTATTGGTGGGTGTTGTGCAAATTTTGTTAAACTCACAACCGCACGAATCTATTGTAATATAGACTAATGGTGACGAGTGTCGATCCCACGAAGAGGTGAATTTTAATTATATGTAGAATTAATTTTGTAAATGGGTGTTGGATTTCTGGTGAAATTGATTTGGAATATTCTAAAACTTAAATTAAAATGGCGAGAATAAATTGAAGATAAATCTATTGAAATGAAGCACTTGAGTATCTAGATCGTATCAACATGCACCATCGGCTAAATATTCCTTATTAGTGTCAATTAAATCATGAGGGGGGAATCCACACTTCATGAACCACACTCTAATTAATATGGTGCTAAGGGCTTATTGTGCCTAATAATAATAACCTTATACTAGGGAGCCGGTGAAACCAGGGCGGTACTAGACAAGATTATTATTATTTATCGACGAAAAGTCAAATCATCCACAAAAATTAGAGGGAAAAAGAAAATAAATTTACCAAATAAAGCCCATGACATATGTTGAGACTTCACCTTCAACCCAAGCTTGAAAGAAAATTAGCCACTCATAATTGAA
>MKYO02029524.1:17720-77394 GCA_002013955.2 Citrus medica
ACAACACGACCATTGAGCTAATATTCGAGAATACAACCTTCATAGAGCTTAGAACACATTCTTGCTTCATCTATTCACATATTAAGCATCATTGTGTAATCTTACATATTGTGAGAGGCAAAAACAATTTGTAATCTTTTATTTTGAGTGATTATAAGTGTTGGGATACGCTTGGGTTAAGACATTAGGGATAATCTCTTGTTGTAAAGGTTTATTGACACCTTGGAAGTCAAGTGTAAGCATTTGAAGCCTTGGTGGCTTCCTTAGTGGAATCCTCAAGCCCGGAAAGCTTGGAGGCGTGGACGTAGGCAAGGTTGGGTGAACCACGTAAAAATCTCAGTGTTTGAATCTCTCTTCCCTTATCTTTTTACATTGTGATCAACTTAATTGTTTTTTCTTTGAATTTGGATTACATTTGCATTAAGTTTTTCTTTATAAATTGAATAATTTTTAGAATCCCAATTCACCCCCACTCTTGGGTTGCATACTTGTTTTTAACTACGATTCATGTTTGACGTTGTATGTTCACTGTTACGAGGTACTCATATTTTATGCTCGCTGTTGCATATTTTAAGTAAGATGTTTCATGTTTGTTGTTTAATATTTCATGTAATAATTTTTGAAATACCCCAAAGTTTTTTTTTTGCCCCCGTTTCATGTATACGTTACACGTTTCATGTTTGCTGTTCTATGTTTCAAGTCTGACATTGTATGTTCACTATTACGAGGTACTCATATTTTATGTTCGCTGTTGCATATTTTAAGTAAGATGTTTCATGTTTGTTGTTTAATGTTTCATGTAATAATTTTTCAAATACCCAAAGTTTTTCGTTTTTGCCCCCGTTTCATGTATACGTTCCACGTTTCATGTTTCATGCTCTACGTTTCATGTTTGAGGTTGTATGTTCACTGTTACGAGGTACTCATATTTTATGTTCGCTGTTGCATATTTTAAGTAAGATGTTTCATGTTTGTTGTTTAATATTTCATGCAATAATTTTTGAAATACCCCAAAGTATTTTTTTTGCCCCCGTTTCATGTATACGTTCCACGTTTCATGTTTCCTGCTCTACGTTTCATGTTTGACGTTGTATGTTCACTGTTACGAGGTACTCATATTTTATGTTCGCTGTTGCATATTTTTAGTAAGATATTTCATGTTTGTTGTTTTATGTTTCCTGTAATAATTTTTCAAATACTCCAAAGTTTTTCCTTTTTGCCCCCGTTTCATGTTTACGTTCCACGTTTCATGTTTCATCTTCTACGTTTCATGTCTGACGTTGTATGTTTACTATTACGAGGTACTCATATTTTATGTTCGTTGTTGCATATTTTAAGTAAGATGTTTCATGTTTGTTGTTTAATGTTTCATGTAATAATTTTTCAAATACCCCAAAGTTTTTCTTTTTTGCCCTCGTTTCATGTATACGTTACACGTTTCATGTTTGTTGTTCTACGTTTCATGTCTGACGTTGTATGTTCACTGTTATGAGGTACTCATATTTTATGTTCGTTGTTGCATATTTTAAGTAAGATGTTTCATGTTTGTTGTTTTATGTTTCCTGTAATAATTTTTCAAATACCCCAAAGTTTTTCTTTTTTGCCCCCGTTTCATGTATACGTTACACGTTTCATGTTTGATGTTCTATGTTTCATGTTTGACGTTGTATGTTCACTGTTACGAGGTACTCATATTTTATGTTCGCTGTTGCATATTTTAAGTAAGATGTTTCATGTTTGTTGTTTAATGTTTCATGTAATAATTTTTCAAATACCCCAAAGTTTTTCTTTTTTGCCCCCGTTTCATGTATACGTTACACGTTTCATGTTTGCTGTTCTATGTTTCATGTCTGACGTTGTATGTTCACTGTTACGAGGAACTCATATTTTATGTTCGCTGTTGCATATTTTAAGTAAGATGTTTCATGTTTGTTGTTTATTGTTTCATCTAATAATTTTTGAAATACCCCAAAGTTTTTCTTTTTTGCCCCCGTTTCATGTATACGTTCTACGTTTCATGTTTACTGTTCTAGGTTTCATGTTTGACGTTGTATGTTCACTGTTATGAGGTACTCATATTTTATGTTTGTTGTTGCATATTTTATGGAAGATATTTTATGTTTGTTGTTTATTGTTTTATCTAATAATTTTTGAAATACCCCAAAGTTTTTCTTTTTTGCCCCCGTTTCATGTATACGTTCCACGTTTCATGTTTACTGTTCTAGGTTTCATGTTTGACGTTGTATGTTCACTCTTACGAGGTACTTATAGTTTATGTTCGCTGTTGCATATTTTAAGTACGATGTTTCATGTTTGTTGTTTAATGTTTGTTGGAATGATGAATGTTGCATCTTGATTTATGTTTTACTACATGGCTTGATGTGGTTGTTATTATATGAATCTGTGCTTCATGAATTAGATAGCTTGATATACTTGTAATTTTATGATTTTATATTTCATGCATTAAATGGCTTATTGAAAGGTTTTAAATCTCAAAATGATTTAAAATTAATCAATTTTAAAAGGCCAAAAATACAATGGTGTGTGTAATGCAAGTATAAGAGCTTGCCCAATTAGAGACAAAAAGATTTCTAAGTCTAAACCGGTATACCACTTCTTCTCATCCGGAAAACCGTTCTTCTTATTGATTTCTCTCGGGACAAATTTCGAATAACCGGATTGTCCAAATCGATGAGCCGTATTTTCTTTGGTTGCTCTAGGGTCAATATTCGGATAACCAGATTATCAATCCGGAAAATCGGATTCGCGTATGGCCTTCACTAGATTTAACCGGATAGCTGGTTCTGTAAATCTGGAAATTCATATTCGAGCTGCACTTTGGCAGCATTATGGATTCAACGTGCTATCTTCTGGATCCAACCGGCAAGCCGGTTTGTGATATTCGAAAAACCGGATTCGAGTGAAAGACTTGCTGGAACATAACCGGATTTCCGGTTCAATAAAACCGGCAAGCCGTTTACGGCTTGTAAGCTTCTGGTCACAACCGGCTAGCCGATTAGTGAAATCCGACAAGCCAGTTTCGGGACCTATTTCTACTATTCATCTTCTTCCTCTCGTTCGGCATTCTCGATCTCCCTCTCTCTCTAAAAACTGTTTACTCCTTACTCAATCTCACTCCAAAATCCATCATTTTCTTCCTTTTTGGCATCAAATTGAGTCTCAAAAATCATTCCTCATCACTTCATTTACTCAAAATCATCCGTAAAATCCATTTTTAACATCCAAAACTCTAGATCTTAAATTCATCCCAGGGTTTAACCGAACTTTTCTCTTTCTAAATTTCTCACTCTCAAGCCTTTTTTTATTCAAGTTGCTTCTCAAAATCTCTTTTTGTTTTACCAAACGTTTTCACCAACAGTTCATGACTCGTGAGGTACTCCAAACCTTTTTTGTTTTACCGGGTTGGTTAAATCATCTTAGTATTAGCAATAGAACTTTATTGCAATCGTTGGAAGATGTTGGTTGATTTAATGCACTTGTTGTTGAGGAAAATGTATATCATGACTTGGTGAAAGTGTTTTACTCGAATATGGATTGTTCTGCGGAGAAAGTGAATTGAGTAATCACCACAGTCGGAGGAGTTTTGATTGAGTTTGATGATTCGGAGTTGAACTACATCCTAGGATCTTCCGATGATGGCCTAGAAATTTTTTCACCTAGGAAACCTCCTGACATTGATGACTATGTTTATATTGATGCTGTTAAATATATATGTCGTCGTGTCGACTTTTCCAATGAAGATTGTACTATCCATTTGCGCACCCAATGTCTCTGTCTTCAAACTCGGATATTACTTCGTTTTATTCAGAGTATTGTCCTTCCTAGATCAGGCCATTTGGATGAGGTCTCTCATATGGATGTCGCCTTGATTGATTGTATCCTTAGACATTGTTCAGTCGACTTAGGATATACCATTGTCCGAAACATGCTCAGTATACCTAATTTGATTACTCGCTATATTTCATATGGTCATTCATTACCTGAATCTTGAAAGTTTTTGATGTACCGATTAAAGAACCGTCGTGTAGACCGTCTAAGGGTATCAGGGATGATGCTATTTTCGGCTTAGGCTTTGAGTGGAAAAATGACACTTGAGTCAAATACACTGAGAACAGGTTTACCTTTCTTGCTCCAAGTGATGATCGGCCATTTAATGCTGTGGTTCCAGTCGATCAGCTACCCATTTTCTCACTCTCATTTTGAGGGCGGCGTAGACGCCGAGATCCTCCCGTGATTGCTTCAACTCCTGATGTCTCTGCATTCGCTTAATCACCTCCACAGCCTCCTACCTCTGAAGATGTTACTCTTTAGCAACTTATGGATGAGGTGCGGACACTCTCGGTGCGGCAGACTGAGTTTCAGCAACAGCAGCAGCTCATTCATGGACAGCGCCTTCTCTTTGAGCACTTCGACATTCCATATCCGCATCCACCTCCATCACCACCATCCTCACCACCTTTATAGTCTCTTATACTTTTGGATTATGTATTTGTTTTGGATGATATGTATTTGTTTTGGATGATATGGATTGTTTTGATTGTTTGTTATGGATTATATGGATTTCCTTATGCTTATGGATATTTTTTACTAATGTGCTTATATTGCAATATAGAAGTTGTAATTCTATTTCTTACACCATTCATCTCTGCAATTCAGATTTCATATCAAATCATTCATTGAAAAGAATTAAAATACAACAATAGTTTAATTTACAATATTCACATTTAATCAATGGCGAATACAACAACAATCAGTTATTTACAAATCCAGAGCTTGGGACCATGCCCTTAGTATTGCTTGCTGTGATGGAAGGCCCTGCCTCAATCTCACATGCAATTGTGACTTCGTCTGGGTTTCAAGTGCTTTGTCGAATGTAATAACTACCTATGAAGTGAGGGTGGTTGGTAGACATTAGCCATCAAGTAATAAGTGCTTGTTTAGCAAAGAAGATGCAAAAGCACATCAGTTCCAAACATAACATGAAGCCAACACAAAACCAAATTGTCTAAAACATAAAGTTGAAAATGATATATGGTATATGTATACATAGGTGCCCAGTGTAATTCATCCCAGTGTATTTCATATCCAATCACAACCATTTTAGAGTAATTTCAATGCATTAACCAAAAATTAAATTGAAAAATGCAAATCAACAGATAATAACAAAATGTTCATAGCGTATTAATCAAGCCTATTTGACAGAAGTCATTCTTTCTATCCTCAGGCAACTCTATTTCAACCTTCAGCTATTTATCTGCCACTACACTACTTTTCTTTTCTTGTTCCTTAAAATGCAGAGACAAGTAAGAATTCCAATTCCAGGCAGGCGATGATGCAAGTTCCAAGCACTAACAAAGGGCTTTCGTGGATAAGTTTCTCAATCAAAATCAAATTATTGGTGAGTGAATTTTATTTTATATATTACCTCTCCTGCCTAAATAAGATTCTTGTGCCTCAGCATTAAGTCCGCTGGCAAATCAGACCCGGAGCTTGAACTTTACTTTGTTGGTACTAAACCCGCACCTAATGGACAATTTGAGAGCGAAGCGGACAGATCTATGAATTCAAAAGCCTTATCCTAACGCGCCACAGGGCAATCTCCCAGAATTACGGAGAGAACACCAAAACTTACCCTAAAACAGCAGCACAAAATATGTAAGAATAAAAAGCTGTAAAAAATAGCAGTTCAAATATTCAAATAGGTGCAGATAAAAAATACAAGAAATAATGTAGCGCAGTCCCAATACTCAAAAACATTTTGCCATCACTGCTCCAGAGATGTGCAAGAAAATGAAAGACATTAAACTGAATTTCAAGGATTCAGTAATGAAAGGGAAACAAAAGAATACTGGAAAACCCCCCTAAAAAAAAATATTAGTCCCACACTCCTCCATAACTCTGACCTTATCTATCATTGCATGATAAAAATTCAAAAAATGACACAAACAAAATACTATAAAAAGCTTGGGTTAAAAACTGACTATAGACACTCCCTGAGTTGCACAAGTCTGTATATTAAACTATTCAAAACATCTCCTCTCACATTACAATAAAAGTTTGCAAAAATGAAAGAGAGCTTAAGTGTTCTTCCTTATAAGAACTACTCAAAACATCTCCTCACACAGCCAAAAAAGTTTGCAAAAATGAAAGAGAACTTAAGCATTCAAATAAGACAAAATATTACTCACATACGGTATGCTCTAAAGCATTCATAGATAGAAGAAAAAAACTAAAGAGAGGTTTTGGGGTGGGGGGAGCTCATTATAGAGAACCCAAGTAGCAAAGTCCAGATACTCCACATAAACTACGAACTTTCCAACATCACATGCACAAAATAAATAATAATTACCCAAAATTTACCCAAATAGAAGAATAATACTAGTGAGCAAATGTCGATTCTCAACATATATGCTCCGATCTCTTTATAGGAGTAACTTGAGAGAGAGAGCAGCAGCACCAGTCGAGACAAAGCAGAGACGCAGCAGCACCACCGCCACCAGCCGAGATAGAGCATGGACGCATCAGTAGCAGCATCACAAGTTATTCCTAAAGAGAGACGCAACAGCAGCAACATCACTAGTCGATCCTTAAGAGAGAAGTCGTAGCAGCAGCACCACCACCAATCGAGAGACGTTGAGACACGGCAGCAGTCGATTTTGGTTCAAGAACCGTGATAGAGAGGGAGACAACTGTGACGAATCGTGGTTGAAGAACTATGACAGAGAGAGAGATGTGAATTTCGATAGGGATAAGGAGATTAGGCTTGGGTTTTGTTTTGCAATTTCTTTTCTGATATAATTTGTGATTCATCTGAGAACGTGTTTAACACGAGAGCGAGAGCGGGAGCGGGAATATGAGCGTGAGCAGGAGCGCGAGAGTGAGCGAGAGCGAGAGCGAGGAAGAATATGGGGATGGAGAGGGAAAAAGATGAGGATTTTCTGGTTCAATGTTCCCGCGGTGGGGGGGGGAGGGGAGGAAGAACAAGGGGGTGTGGGAGAAAGAGAGGGAGATGAAAATGCTTTTCTTCCGATTGCCCTTCTTTTTTCACTTTTATTCATGTTTTTTTTTCTTTTCTTTCAAATTAAAACTCCAACCGTTGGATTTAAATAAACTGAATCCAATGGCTCAGTGGCAGCCCCTACACCATATAGGAGATTTTAGGCCCTGCATCGTAGCCGTGTCCCAGCTGCTTCTGTCAACGACCACATAAGCACCATGTCACATGCCCAGTACCACATGATGTCATTAATCTGCCACGTCAGTAATGCAACATTATCCAATACATCAGCGAATCAGCATACACCCAACCCATGACAGCCCAACTTACTCAGGCCCATTTCTTATAAGCTTCCAAATTCAGGAGCACAGCAAATTGCAAGCCATTTTCAAATTGATTCACAATTCTTTTCACCTCAATTCCAACTCACATCTAACCAATTCTTTCCAAGAGATAGCTAGATTAATCTCATCTTCATCTAAAACGGATAGTTAGGTTAATCTCACCTTCATCTAAATCACCAGCATATTTGTCAAATGACATTTTTGCCCCCAAACTATGTTAATAATGGTCAATTTAATCGTTTGCATATTTATAACTATTAGAACGACAACTCAAATTTAAATAACTCTTTGCAACATTTTATCAAACTCTTGATTGCATTATATGTTTCCACTCGTTTTGACCAAAGCCAACACTTAAAACTCCAATCCTTTGACAATTATAATCAAACTTTATGGCTTCACAAAGTCATCAAAAATATTTACACAANATATATATGTCGTCGTGTCGACTTTTCCAATGAAGATTGTACTATCCATTTGCGCACCCAATGTCTCTGTCTTCAAACTCGGATATTACTTCGTTTTATTCAGAGTATTGTCCTTCCTAGATCAGGCCATTTGGATGAGGTCTCTCATATGGATGTCGCCTTGATTGATTGTATCCTTAGACATTGTTCAGTCGACTTAGGATATACCATTGTCCGAAACATGCTCAGTATACCTAATTTGATTACTCGCTATATTTCATATGGTCATTCATTACCTGAATCTTGAAAGTTTTTGATGTACCGATTAAAGAACCGTCGTGTAGACCGTCTAAGGGTATCAGGGATGATGCTATTTTCGGCTTAGGCTTTGAGTGGAAAAATGACACTTGAGTCAAATACACTGAGAACAGGTTTACCTTTCTTGCTCCAAGTGATGATCGGCCATTTAATGCTGTGGTTCCAGTCGATCAGCTACCCATTTTCTCACTCTCATTTTGAGGGCGGCGTAGACGCCGAGATCCTCCCGTGATTGCTTCAACTCCTGATGTCTCTGCATTCGCTTAATCACCTCCACAGCCTCCTACCTCTGAAGATGTTACTCTTTAGCAACTTATGGATGAGGTGCGGACACTCTCGGTGCGGCAGACTGAGTTTCAGCAACAGCAGCAGCTCATTCATGGACAGCGCCTTCTCTTTGAGCACTTCGACATTCCATATCCGCATCCACCTCCATCACCACCATCCTCACCACCTTTATAGTCTCTTATACTTTTGGATTATGTATTTGTTTTGGATGATATGTATTTGTTTTGGATGATATGGATTGTTTTGATTGTTTGTTATGGATTATATGGATTTCCTTATGCTTATGGATATTTTTTACTAATGTGCTTATATTGCAATATAGAAGTTGTAATTCTATTTCTTACACCATTCATCTCTGCAATTCAGATTTCATATCAAATCATTCATTGAAAAGAATTAAAATACAACAATAGTTTAATTTACAATATTCACATTTAATCAATGGCGAATACAACAACAATCAGTTATTTACAAATCCAGAGCTTGGGACCATGCCCTTAGTATTGCTTGCTGTGATGGAAGGCCCTGCCTCAATCTCACATGCAATTGTGACTTCGTCTGGGTTTCAAGTGCTTTGTCGAATGTAATAACTACCTATGAAGTGAGGGTGGTTGGTAGACATTAGCCATCAAGTAATAAGTGCTTGTTTAGCAAAGAAGATGCAAAAGCACATCAGTTCCAAACATAACATGAAGCCAACACAAAACCAAATTGTCTAAAACATAAAGTTGAAAATGATATATGGTATATGTATACATAGGTGCCCAGTGTAATTCATCCCAGTGTATTTCATATCCAATCACAACCATTTTAGAGTAATTTCAATGCATTAACCAAAAATTAAATTGAAAAATGCAAATCAACAGATAATAACAAAATGTTCATAGCGTATTAATCAAGCCTATTTGACAGAAGTCATTCTTTCTATCCTCAGGCAACTCTATTTCAACCTTCAGCTATTTATCTGCCACTACACTACTTTTCTTTTCTTGTTCCTTAAAATGCAGAGACAAGTAAGAATTCCAATTCCAGGCAGGCGATGATGCAAGTTCCAAGCACTAACAAAGGGCTTTCGTGGATAAGTTTCTCAATCAAAATCAAATTATTGGTGAGTGAATTTTATTTTATATATTACCTCTCCTGCCTAAATAAGATTCTTGTGCCTCAGCATTAAGTCCGCTGGCAAATCAGACCCGGAGCTTGAACTTTACTTTGTTGGTACTAAACCCGCACCTAATGGACAATTTGAGAGCGAAGCGGACAGATCTATGAATTCAAAAGCCTTATCCTAACGCGCCACAGGGCAATCTCCCAGAATTACGGAGAGAACACCAAAACTTACCCTAAAACAGCAGCACAAAATATGTAAGAATAAAAAGCTGTAAAAAATAGCAGTTCAAATATTCAAATAGGTGCAGATAAAAAATACAAGAAATAATGTAGCGCAGTCCCAATACTCAAAAACATTTTGCCATCACTGCTCCAGAGATGTGCAAGAAAATGAAAGACATTAAACTGAATTTCAAGGATTCAGTAATGAAAGGGAAACAAAAGAATACTGGAAAACCCCCCTAAAAAAAAATATTAGTCCCACACTCCTCCATAACTCTGACCTTATCTATCATTGCATGATAAAAATTCAAAAAATGACACAAACAAAATACTATAAAAAGCTTGGGTTAAAAACTGACTATAGACACTCCCTGAGTTGCACAAGTCTGTATATTAAACTATTCAAAACATCTCCTCTCACATTACAATAAAAGTTTGCAAAAATGAAAGAGAGCTTAAGTGTTCTTCCTTATAAGAACTACTCAAAACATCTCCTCACACAGCCAAAAAAGTTTGCAAAAATGAAAGAGAACTTAAGCATTCAAATAAGACAAAATATTACTCACATACGGTATGCTCTAAAGCATTCATAGATAGAAGAAAAAAACTAAAGAGAGGTTTTGGGGTGGGGGGAGCTCATTATAGAGAACCCAAGTAGCAAAGTCCAGATACTCCACATAAACTACGAACTTTCCAACATCACATGCACAAAATAAATAATAATTACCCAAAATTTACCCAAATAGAAGAATAATACTAGTGAGCAAATGTCGATTCTCAACATATATGCTCCGATCTCTTTATAGGAGTAACTTGAGAGAGAGAGCAGCAGCACCAGTCGAGACAAAGCAGAGACGCAGCAGCACCACCGCCACCAGCCGAGATAGAGCATGGACGCATCAGTAGCAGCATCACAAGTTATTCCTAAAGAGAGACGCAACAGCAGCAACATCACTAGTCGATCCTTAAGAGAGAAGTCGTAGCAGCAGCACCACCACCAATCGAGAGACGTTGAGACACGGCAGCAGTCGATTTTGGTTCAAGAACCGTGATAGAGAGGGAGACAACTGTGACGAATCGTGGTTGAAGAACTATGACAGAGAGAGAGATGTGAATTTCGATAGGGATAAGGAGATTAGGCTTGGGTTTTGTTTTGCAATTTCTTTTCTGATATAATTTGTGATTCATCTGAGAACGTGTTTAACACGAGAGCGAGAGCGGGAGCGGGAATATGAGCGTGAGCAGGAGCGCGAGAGTGAGCGAGAGCGAGAGCGAGGAAGAATATGGGGATGGAGAGGGAAAAAGATGAGGATTTTCTGGTTCAATGTTCCCGCGGTGGGGGGGGGAGGGGAGGAAGAACAAGGGGGTGTGGGAGAAAGAGAGGGAGATGAAAATGCTTTTCTTCCGATTGCCCTTCTTTTTTCACTTTTATTCATGTTTTTTTTTCTTTTCTTTCAAATTAAAACTCCAACCGTTGGATTTAAATAAACTGAATCCAATGGCTCAGTGGCAGCCCCTACACCATATAGGAGATTTTAGGCCCTGCATCGTAGCCGTGTCCCAGCTGCTTCTGTCAACGACCACATAAGCACCATGTCACATGCCCAGTACCACATGATGTCATTAATCTGCCACGTCAGTAATGCAACATTATCCAATACATCAGCGAATCAGCATACACCCAACCCATGACAGCCCAACTTACTCAGGCCCATTTCTTATAAGCTTCCAAATTCAGGAGCACAGCAAATTGCAAGCCATTTTCAAATTGATTCACAATTCTTTTCACCTCAATTCCAACTCACATCTAACCAATTCTTTCCAAGAGATAGCTAGATTAATCTCATCTTCATCTAAAACGGATAGTTAGGTTAATCTCACCTTCATCTAAATCACCAGCATATTTGTCAAATGACATTTTTGCCCCCAAACTATGTTAATAATGGTCAATTTAATCGTTTGCATATTTATAACTATTAGAACGACAACTCAAATTTAAATAACTCTTTGCAACATTTTATCAAACTCTTGATTGCATTATATGTTTCCACTCGTTTTGACCAAAGCCAACACTTAAAACTCCAATCCTTTGACAATTATAATCAAACTTTATGGCTTCACAAAGTCATCAAAAATATTTACACAAAGTACATGAGACGTTTGAGCAGTTTTCTTATGCTTATCATCTTTCTTTTTACTCCTAGATTATATAAAACATGAACAACATAGTGCAATAGAATTAACATAAAAGCTATATATATATATATATATATATATAAACAATTTGCAGGGATAAAAGAAAAAAAAACTATCATAAGTTGCTCCATCTTGTCACTTTAAGATTCACCCATGAATTTTAACCATCGTATCATATCCATCTTAGACGCTAGCATATGTAGATTTAGAAATAACAAAACCATTTTTAGTCAGAGCATGTTGATATTGTTCATTATGTATTCTTGTGACGTTCCTCTGTGACGGCTGCCTCCCCCAACAGTGTTAGCAACATTTGATTTCTGTTCATCTCTAACTTTATTAAATATCATCGTAAGTCCTTCAACTAATGTAGGATTGTTCACATCCCGTTCTCCAAATTTTGGTAGAGGTCATCCTTTACCCTACTGTTTGGCCATGAATGCAGATTTTCAGGAGCTTTCTAGATGAGAAAAAAAAAGGTATATCGCGTTTAACGAAGTTGTTTAGGTAAAATGACAATTTTACTTATGTGACATTAATAAGATCTTAACAAAGTGATGCCAGAAGTTGAGTAAAAAAAATCAATTTCGATATAATTATGTAAAAAAAAAATAATTTTTGCATTTTTAAAAAAAACGAGATTGATCGTTGGATAATAGCCCTTTATGCTTTTAATATTATTAATTTTGGCTTCACATGATTTATAACAATAGAACATCGTTAACTTAGTATCATGTATTCTTGGTAGATAGGAAATAGATTTTAATAAATTAAGAACTACATGGCCCTAAGGGCATCTTTAGTCCAACCAAACACATGGCATGAACCCATTGGCACTTCTCTCCTTATGTAGAGACATAATGGTATTTGTGCCTCTTGTTCAAATATTGGAGCCATTGAGATACTTTTTACTACTAGCCACGTGTGACTCCTTGATTAATGGCGTGCATCGGTTTGGTAAGCACCAAGATCATTTTAGAGGTGGTGCACCTTCAGTGGGTGCTTAAGAACCTCAAAGAGGAACCTCAGATAAGTTGGGTGCTCTTTAATTCTTGTGAGCTAATCACGTCCAGTACCACATTTTTATATGACAGTGGTTGGAGAATGTCAAACAAGCTTACCACGCAAGTTAAAGTTCATGGGTCCCTCTTTCTCGTTGATTCCTTGAAGTGGGTGATTTTTAGTGGATGCACTACCACATCCCTCAAAGGTCTCATGGTTAATTAAGAGCTTAAATGAAGGGGGAATATCTTTTAAGATTTGATACCTCTAATTTGACCTTAGTGTCTCCTGCTTTTATTCACTTGGTCCTCGCGGTTATTCCTCCTATTGAAAGCTATTTAAGAAACAGAACAAACTTTTTGCAGAAATTGAACTTCAGATGCCAATATACATCTAAAATAATTTTATTATTAGATTATAATTGTACACAATAAAAATCATTACACTTTCCCTTTATTATATGTATTTTATACAATGAGAATGACAAACATGGCATGTACATAACATCCCTAGCCAAAGCCAAAAACCAACAGCGACTAAGAATGCATCAGCAGTATTTGACAGATGCCTCATCTTCTCTTTGGATTCACTATCTCTGAAAATACCTCTGTAGTATTTGAGGTACCAATTACTTTATTCAAAACAATCTCCTCATCAATGCTTCTCGCTGTCAAAAATCTCATTTTGCAACACTTCATCTGACCTGAATCAAAATGAGTATTAAAATTATGGCTCACTCTCACTCTCTCTCTCTCTTTTTTTTCAATGAGGACTTTTATCAAACATGTGGCAGGCATGAAATACATCTAAAAATAATTTATGCACAAATGCATGTTAAAACCACAAAAATTGACCATGAAGTCAGCTTCAAAGTTGCATAACCATGAATGGATAATTAAATTGAAGAATTGAACAGAAAAATAACGAACAATGAGATTTCGAGATAGTACCATCAACACCAAATGATCAACAAAAAAAAAATACAAATGCTGTAAAGAGGTGATGAAAAGAAAAATTTAGAAAAGAAAAAAGATGTTCATTCAATTTGTTTGCGGACCTAAGTTTTGTGCTTTGAGCAAGAAAATAAACGGTAAGTTATAAAAAGCATGTTTTGTTAGGTAAGAGAAAATTAGGTAAAAGAAAACAAAGAGAGGAAAATAATCCTAACCGTTAGTAGTGTAAGTGTACAGGTGTGATAAGATCCTTAAAAGTTGAGTAAAAACTTAGCTTTGCACCAAATCCGAATCCCTAGAATAAAATCAACTCCGTAACATATATGCCAAAGGATGCTCGTGCTGTTCCAAAATCTAATACGAGACCTCTTGGGCTATATATTGAGGCGGAAGTGAGTAATGCTTTTCACACCCTTTTAATATCCTTACAAAATTTCATTTCTGCAGCCATATTTGCAATACTTACATAGCTAGAAAAAATTATACAAAAGGACTATCATGAATTTAATTAAAGTTAAAATACTTTTAAATCATGAACTCCAACTATTTTTAAATCTTAATATATGATAGTATTTATTTATTTTTACAAAATCAAAATAATCTGAATCAATGATGAAATAAACCTCTTAATAAAAAGAATTCTTTTAAAAAAAGTATGGTTATAGTTTAGTTTTATTTATTCTAGATGATAGTAAAATTTATTAAACTCTATTATAATTGTTTGTACTTTTTTTATAATTTTTCTCAAAGAAAGAGTCATAAATTTAAAAAGTATTTGACAAGAATTTTAAAATGATGTTAGAAGCTCAAATCGACTAAAAAATACTAGGACTGTGCCATGGGCTTCATAAGCTGGCCAGAAAGATAAGAAAGACTTTGCAATCAATCTCACAAGTCACAAGTTGAGTGGTTAGAACAACTCCGTCACAACTGTAAGGGTAGTGGTTTGAATTCACACATGAGTATTGTGGGGGTTTAATTTTCTTAACAAGTCTCAATAATTGTCTGATTGTAAATGAAAGGAATTTAAATCTATCACAAATAGATATAGGCAATTAAAAATAATTAACAACTTAATTAATTTTCAAAAATACTGTTCATAGTTACTGTTTATGATTACTATTCATCCACATAAAAAATATTAATTTTCCAAAAATACAATAAATTTCAAAAAATAAATGACACGAAGATTTTTACGTGGTTCAGATTAATCAATCCACATAAAAATTGTTAATTTTCCAAAAATACAATAAATTTCAGAAAATAAATGACACGAAAATTTTTACGTGGTTCAGATTAATCAATCCTACATCTATGAGGCCATGCCCAGATGAAAAGTAATTCACTAAGTTGAGATGTTACAACCTATGAATTTGCCAAACTTAAGATTCTCACTTACAGTTTATTACCATGCAGTTTACTCAACCTTAAACTGAATCTGCTTCTCTTGAATAATTGCTACCCCTCTTGATCCACGATCCTTAAGGCACTTTGCAAAATGATCAATAGTAATTCTTCAATTTTTCAACGTCTAATAATCCAACATTCACATAGACTCCCAACAGAGATGAAATGAAGATAAATAAATAAATCAACAAAATATTATGCACCAAATCCGAATTCTCTAGAGAGGAGGCTGAATTTTGTTTCTCTACTTTATGCTTTGTGCTGTGCGTACCTTCAATTGCGAAATACCTCTCTTTATAAAGGCACTAGGGTTTCACCAAAATAACAAGTCTTAAAAGATTTGAATTCTTTCCAAATAAGAGTTTCTTTCTTTTTATAATTCTCATGAATCTGAATAGAAATACATCTAATCTTCTTGCCTTACTTACCTCCCAAAAAATATCTAGAGCTTTTAATGAACTTTTTGTTTGAACCAATTTCTTGCTCTAAATAGATCTCATGCGCCAATTATAAAATCTCATCATTAATAGACTTTTTTTTTTTTGGTAAAGAGGGGCTCTAAGCAGAGCTAAAGAACAACAGAGCGAGAATGGGCCATCCTAAAATTATCCTTAAACAAAAAGGATTTAACTCCCAACGGGGGAGTATGGTAAATAGCAAGACCAAGAGGAATGGAGAAAGCTAGGCTCGCCATATAATCAGCTGCGAAATTAGCTTCTCTGTAAATATGAGAGATAGAAACTTACCAATCCAGCTTTAGATAATCCTTGATAGCTTGAATCAGCGGAGCATAGTGATTGATTTCCAAGGTTGGCTTAGTCACCAACTGCAGCACACAACGACTATCTATTTCCACTTTAAGCTTTCTTATACCAGAATTCCAAGCTAGCTGCAACCCTTGATACAAACCCCAAAGCTCCGCAACTGTAATAGAGCAGGAGCCAATCATCATCCCGAACCCACTAAGCCAGCGACCCATGTGATCACGAATCAATCCCCCAGCAGTAGAAATTCCTCCCCTGTCGTGGGCACCATCAGTGTTCAAAGAGCACCAAGGTCAATCTGGAGGTTTCCAAGAGATCTATCTCGTCACCCTTATTTGTCCTATGGTCAGCGGATGAGTATGAATCTTATGCATCTCTGTAGTACACGTAAAGACATCCATTAACACAACATTCGGATCCATAGAAACTTGATTAAAAATGAATTGGTTCATCCAAAACCAAAGTCTCCATAGTGCAATACCAAAGAAAATGGCCCAATTAGAAACACTCCCTAGCCTTCCAACAATCCCCACATTCGTACGAAGCCA
This sequence comes from Citrus medica, assembly GCA_002013955.2. Lineage (NCBI taxonomy): Eukaryota > Viridiplantae > Streptophyta > Magnoliopsida > Sapindales > Rutaceae > Citrus > Citrus medica. Next base: position 34,298 of record MKYO02029524.1, read on the forward strand.
CTCCTGGAGCCGCGAATTGAAAAACTGCTGTCGTTTGTTTTCTGGGAGAACCAAAAGCCAAAAACGCTTGACCATGGCACAGTCCCGCAAGACATGCATAGCATCCTCAGTCACAGCCCCACACCGGTCGCAAGAGGTATAAGGCACTTTGCAAAATGATCAATAGTAATTCTTCAATTTTTCAACGTCTAATAATCCAACATTCACATAGACTCCCAACAGAGATGAAATGAAGATAAATAAATAAATCAACAAAATATTATGCACCAAATCCGAATTCTCTAGAGAGGAGGCTGAATTTTGTTTCTCTACTTTATGCTTTGTGCTGTGCGTACCTTCAATTGCGAAATACCTCTCTTTATAAAGGCACTAGGGTTTCACCAAAATAACAAGTCTTAAAAGATTTGAATTCTTTCCAAATAAGAGTTTCTTTCTTTTTATAATTCTCATGAATCTGAATAGAAATACATCTAATCTTCTTGCCTTACTTACCTCCCAAAAAATATCTAGAGCTTTTAATGAACTTTTTGTTTGAACCAATTTCTTGCTCTAAATAGATCTCATGCGCCAATTATAAAATCTCATCATTAATAGACTTTTTTTTTTTTGGTAAAGAGGGGCTCTAAGCAGAGCTAAAGAACAACAGAGCGAGAATGGGCCATCCTAAAATTATCCTTAAACAAAAAGGATTTAACTCCCAACGGGGGAGTATGGTAAATAGCAAGACCAAGAGGAATGGAGAAAGCTAGGCTCGCCATATAATCAGCTGCGAAATTAGCTTCTCTGTAAATATGAGAGATAGAAACTTACCAATCCAGCTTTAGATAATCCTTGATAGCTTGAATCAGCGGAGCATAGTGATTGATTTCCAAGGTTGGCTTAGTCACCAACTGCAGCACACAACGACTATCTATTTCCACTTTAAGCTTTCTTATACCAGAATTCCAAGCTAGCTGCAACCCTTGATACAAACCCCAAAGCTCCGCAACTGTAATAGAGCAGGAGCCAATCATCATCCCGAACCCACTAAGCCAGCGACCCATGTGATCACGAATCAATCCCCCAGCAGTAGAAATTCCTCCCCTGTCGTGGGCACCATCAGTGTTCAAAGAGCACCAAGGTCAATCTGGAGGTTTCCAAGAGATCTATCTCGTCACCCTTATTTGTCCTATGGTCAGCGGATGAGTATGAATCTTATGCATCTCTGTAGTACACGTAAAGACATCCATTAACACAACATTCGGATCCATAGAAACTTGATTAAAAATGAATTGGTTCATCCAAAACCAAAGTCTCCATAGTGCAATACCAAAGAAAATGGCCCAATTAGAAACACTCCCTAGCCTTCCAACAATCCCCACATTCGTACGAAGCCACTCCTGGAGCCGCGAATTGAAAAACTGCTGTCGTTTGTTTTCTGGGAGAACCAAAAGCCAAAAACGCTTGACCATGGCACAGTCCCGCAAGACATGCATAGCATCCTCAGTCACAGCCCCACACCGGTCGCAAGAGGTTGATATCGGGATGTGACAACGAGCTAATAAGGCCTTTGTTTTCAGCCGATTGTGAAACACTTGCCATAAGAAGATCTGCACACTCTGAGGACCTTTCCAAGTCCAAACCGTACACCAAAGCCTGTCATCATGCATGCGGGTATCATTTGAAAGTGCCAAGTAAGCCGAATGAGTAGTGAAACGCCCAGATTTGGAGTGAGCCCAAAACAAAGAATCTGTGCCCTTATCAGGGGACGGGGGATGGAGAGCAGCAATCTGAAGAATGATGTGAGAAGGAAGAAACTGTTCAAAACGATCCCAGTACCAGGAACCATCTTCTTTAACAAAATCAGCCACTTTGTCATTTGATATATTACTAGGAAGATTGTTGATTATATATGCTGCAAGAAGGACATCCCTAGTCACCTAAAGGTCCCACTAAAACCAAACGGATTGACCATCTCCCAAACACCAGCGTCTACTTGCCAGGACTTCACTCCACACATTTCCAAGAGATTTTCACAAGTGGGAATCATAGTGCGTTGGAAGCATAAGTGGCAGATTGTGAATGTTAACCCCGTATTTAGAAACAAGGACCTGAACCGAGAAGTTGTTTGGGGATGAGATGAGACCCCAAGCAAGTTTCATATGAAGAGCACGGTTCATCATAGCCAGAGATTTAAACCCCAACCCCTCAGCTGACTTTGGTTTACAAATATCCTTCCAGCTGATCATGCTAAGGCGTTGATAAGGAGAAGAGCCACTCTAAATAAAACGCCTGCATGCCCAATCAGTCCTCTCTCTAATCCCAGTAGGAAGAGAAACAGTTTGCATGACGTAAATGGGAATGGCCTAAAGGACCGATTGAGCCAGGGTAATGCGGCTGGCCAGAGACAGATGAGAGGCATTCCAGCCAGAGGGCCGCTTCTCAACCTTATCAATAATATCCTGAAACATGTTATTGGTGACTCGTGTGTGGTGAAGAGGAACCCCAAGATACTTTCCAAGATCCTGTGTGACTGAAAAACCAAGAAGACCCAAGATCCTGGCCATGTCTGCACCCCCTACATTCTTGGAAAAATATAGCAAAGTCTTGTTAACATTGACCTTAGCTTCTGAACTATAGCAATAAGCATCTAGGACTGCCGAAATAATTCGAGCTTTCTCAATAGAAGCTTCGGCTAACAGCAGGAGTTCATTCGCAAAGAAAAGATGAGAGAGGGGGATACCATTGTGAGCCAAACGAATTGGTTTCCACTTACCAGCAGTAACATCATTATAAATCCCGTGGCTCAGGCGTTCGATGCAGAGAACAAAAAGATAAGGGGACAATGGATCACCCTGGTGAATTCCACGAGAAGGCAAGAATTCATTTGTCACTTTACCATTCCATAAAACCCGCATTTTTACTGAGGTAATACAAGCCATTATAACCTGAATGAGATCAGGGGGAAGTCGAGCTTCACATAAAGTATCATTGATGAATTCCCAACTAAGGCGATCGTACGCCTTCTCAAGATCAACCTTAATCGCCATAAAACCCTTAACACCAGTCTTTTTTCACATGGAGTGGATAACCTCTTGAGCGATCACAATATTTTCCATTATGTGACCACCAGGAACAAAGCTAGTTTGGTGGGGGCCAATCAATTGAGGTAAAATCAATTGGAGCCGATTGACAATAATTTTAGTTATGGTCTTGTAAGCTACATTGCAGAGAGAGATATGACGGTACAACTTCAACGAAGAGGGATTCTCAATCTTTGGGATGAGCGCAAGCAAAGTGGCATTTAGATCCCCAGGCAAACGTTTATGCTGAAAAACTTCCTTCACTAGGCAGCAAAGAGATGAGCCGACTGTATCCCACTGAGTTTGATAGAAAATGGCATGGAGGCCATCTGGAACCGGGGCCTTGAGAGGGTGCATGCCAAAGATAATTTTTTTTAATTTCATCATCATCCACATGCCCATGAAGATATTGAAGCTCATCATCATCAATAGTGGGAAAAGAGTGCGGATGTGGATATGCCCGAAAATTTAGAGAATCGCAAGAATACATGGATAAATAGAACTGGATCACATGAGCCTTGATTTCTTCTTTATCATAAATCCAAGAAGCCACATTATTTTGAATGGCTGTAATATGATTTCGATGCCTTCTAGATAAAGTTTTCTGATGGTAGTAGGAAGTGTTACGATCACCTAAGAGGAGCCAATCTTTGCGCGACTTTTGAAGCCAGAAAATCTCTTCCTGAGTAAGGACCTCTTCAAGCTCAGTTTTCAATTTTAATTCAAGCTTAAGAAGCCCTTGTGAGGTACACTTCTCCAAAGCCCGTTGAATTCCCCCCAGCCGAGCCAATAAAAGTCGTTTCTGCCAAAAAAATATTCCCAAAATGTTGCCTATTCCATTCCATGACTTTAAACCGAAAAAGATTGGCCGCCTCTAGATAGGTGACATTCCGATCCCATGAAGTGGCCACAAAATCCTTGAAACCATCATTCGTGAGCCAAGCAGCTTGAAAACGAAATGGCTGAGAATCTAAATTCCTCGGAAGAGTAATATTCTCTTTCACTAGAAGCGGCCTATGGTCAAAAATAAATTTCGGAAGGTGAAGAGCAGTAGAGGCAGCATAAGTCTGAGCCCAAACGCCATTACAAATAACTCTATCAAGGTGTTTGAAAAGGTTGCCGCGAGACCAAGTAAAACATGGCCCATGAAAAAGAAGGTCATGCATGCAGTGACTGTGAAACCAAGATTGAAAACGTTTGCATGCCCCTGTGCCCGTCGGAGACACTCCTTTCTTCTCTGAATTATACAAAATAGTATTAAAATCCCCACCTAATAGCCAAGGACCCTGGATAGTAAGAGCAACATTTGCCAACTCATTCCAAAGATGTCTCCTGATGCTTGGATTAGGACTAGTGTAAATTGCCGTCATCCAAGTTAGAAGGTTGTTGTTCCTTGAAATCTTGAGGTGAATGAACTGAGAATGGTTCTCCACAATTTCAACGTCAAATAAATCTTTCCACAAAACCTAAATGCCGTTAGAAAAACCATCAGCTTCCACTTGGTGAGATTTGTCGAAACCACTTTTCTTGATGAAATTTTCCGCCTTAGAACCACTAATTCGAGGTTCCATTAACACCACCATTATGGGCTTGTAATTATTAACCAAAGCTGAAAAAGAACAACGAAAGGACGGTGAAGTAGCACCTTGAGCGTTCCAAAACATAGTTGTAATACACATAACAAAAAGATTTTAGAGGAAAACGGGGGAATTACTAAGACAGCCTTATGGCTTCAGCATCATCAACCATAAAAGTGTCAGGAATCCCTGAAGTATCTTCGTCAGTTAAAAGCAGCCTCCTACCCGCAACTGCTGAATCAAGCTCCCCAAACTTTCCTCCCCGTATATTAGGACTATTCATTCCATCCTCATCGGGGGGCTCTTTATCAAAAACCTGGGCCAAGACTCCCTCGGAAAAATGTTCATGGTGAGGCCGAGAATGAGGAAATTGTAGCGAAGGGTTAGGGAAAGAAACTGCACTGTGATTTAAAGGGTTTAGGGTTACATGAATAGGGATGGGGGAAGTAGCCATTGTATTGGGAAGGGCGTGCATGCCATGCATGGAGCTACAAGGAACATCAGAGGTGGCACATGGTTCAGGTGTGGTAAGAACCTTGAGGTTTTCGTGCATGCCGGTTCAGGTGTGGTAAGAACCTTGAGGTTTTCGTGCATGCCGATTCAGGTGTGGTAAGAACCTTGAGGTTTTCGTGCATGCCTTGCATGGCTAGGGTAGGACTATATGGTTGGAAGGTTTGGCCATGGCTATGATTATTTGGGTTGATGTTTTCAGCTATGGATTTGTTTGATGGAACTGAGCTCTTTTTGGTAGGATATTTTCGCATAAGTTGACTCACTTGTTTCTTTTTCATGCTTCTTGATTTAGGGGCTAAAACGTTGGAGTTCTCTAATATTGGCTCTAGAATTTCCTGATGAATTACCGAAGTATTTTCCTGATTCTGTGGTGCAGTTTCCTCATCCATCACTTTGCCTAAAACATCAAACTGTGACTCATGAACTTTCAGCCCATGTTGATCCTGAACTGAGACCTTATGAGAAACCCTTTCTGAAAATCTACGAGGGCGAGGTTTATGGGTTACCACCATCCATGATCCAAACTTAGACTCATTTCAGTTAGAACCCTCCCCAACCACCATATCCCGGTTTGCAGCATCAGGGCAACAAGTTGGCGATTTAACTTCCATGTGAGTGACACCACCATCAGGGCAAGAATCTTGATAATGGCCAAATTTGCCACAGCAAAAATAGATCAAGGGCAGATTTTCATACTCCACCTTCTGGACTCTTCCCTCAAAATTAAATTGAGAAACCAGCGGCTTTTCAAGGTCTAACTAAATGTAATGTGGGCAAATTTTCCTCTTTGGGCTGCAGTAGTGAGGTAGTCTATCTTAATAACCGGACCAACAATTTGCCATAACCGCCGTATAATAGTTTTATGATAAAAGTGAATATTCATGTCGGATAAACGAATCCAAGCCACAATACGATCAACTCTATTCGTGGTAGCATCAAATTCCGGCGTCCATTGCTGAACAAATAGGTAATGCCCCATGATAGTCCAAGGCCCCTCCGTGAGTGCATATTCCACATCTCCCTCATTCTGAAAACGGACCAAGTAGTAGTCATTCGCCAAGTCAATGATGGAGAAACCCATTGAAGAACTCCAGAGTTTCTTCAAACGCTCGCTGATAACTCTATATCCCAAGTTACGTCTAAGAGTTTTAACAACAACTGAGTTTGCCCAAGGTTTTGCTAGCCGGTCATGAACTCTCTGTGAGAAAGCAATATAAGGCATAGAATCGTCCTCCTTACAACAAACATCCTCTTCTTCCAGTTCCCACTCATCACTCATGCCAAAAACTACATTCGTAGAGCCCGCGTTCGTCTCCATGGCGATATCACGGTAGGATAAGGGCGTAGGGTTATCTCCATCAGCCCCTTCAGCCCTAAACTTTGTCTTTTTGGTGAAACAGTCGCTTGCCAGTGGCGGTGGAGAGACCTTCCCGTAGCTCATTAGGTTTTACAGGTTATTGTTCATCATTAATAGACTTTCTAAATTAGACATCTAATTAAATTAAAAAATAAATATTTTTAATAAATTAGAATCTCACTAAATTAGGAAATTAATAAATTAATCTCTATTATAAGATATACAATAAATAAAATTTTAATTTAACTAAACTTATCATAAGATGCCAACTCTATAAATAATGGACTTAACAATAAATATCATTTCAAATCTAATCTAAGAGTCATGTAATTAAAAACAAAATCCCACAAATCACAACTCGGAATCATTATTAGCGGCAAAGTTAATCGACAAAGCAACATGTGTACTTATTGTACATTGCATCCAAATAAAAAATAAATATATAAAAAAATTCAATTAATTTGTCATCTGACTGGAACTAATGAGAATCGTACCGTTTGAACAGTAATAAACCAATATGCGGCGCATGCTTCGTAATTTCATATCTTATTAAGTTTGGCGAGAAGGAAGACAGTGGCCGAAGTGACAACTGGAATAAAGATATCGTTAGGAACTGCTTTTGGCGCTACCCGTTGCTTTATAAACAGTGCTGTTATTGGTACGCCAAACATGTAAAATATTATATCCTTTGCGCCAAAACCTGTTAATCCTGTATCAACTATCAATTCTTTAATTATCTTTTCAAATTCGTCCTTCGTCAATGATTTTCCTTTCCCTTTGTGGTGCTTCTGTAAAAAATAAAAAATAAAAAAGTAAAGTATTCGTCCATCATATGTATTTTAGGAAAATGTTATTGGAGAATAGTTTAATTGATTTTTTTTTGTTTGAACCACGAAATGGTCCTGAGTGGGCTCTAATTATGGGTGACACCTTTAAGTCCGTAGCACAACCAATGCTAATTCATGTCTGCACAAGGTCGACCCGTAAAAGATAAAGTACTGGCTAAAGTGGTGACTCATACGAGAGCGGAATTTTAACCCTTAATCTCTCTTAAGGAGTGAGAGTGTCGAATCACTTACACCAACCAACTTTGACTAAAATAGTTCAATTGATTATAAATACATTTTGCACTTGTGATTATTGAAATTCGAATAATAATAAAGACAAAAGTTAATATTTAGTGGATTAGATTTTTCAATCCCATTTATATTTTTTTCTTTGAAAAAAATGTGCATGTTGGAAAAACACTCAAAACTCCACTATAATTGTTTTAAAAGAAAGTTTCCTTAATTGATCACCCAATTTAAATAGGGAGATAAAGGTTAAGAAAGTAAATTGGGTTTTTCAAACTTTACTTTATTTTTCTTTTAAAAAAATAACCCATCAACATTTTTATTAATAAATTTTGTGAATTCTACCGCATCAGGAGTAAAATAGTAAGGGATACAAAATCTAAAAATTAATGGAGACTTAGGAAAATGATTAATTTACTGAAACAGAAAAGGGTTTTGATCATTTTCTCTCAGTACAGTTTTATATATTAAAGACTAATAGTGATGGAAAATTGCTTTTACCTCATAAGCTTCCTGAAGTGTTTCAGTCTGGGGTACACGGAACTGTGAGCTGCCAAGACTTTTGTTGATTTCTCTGTGCGTAGAATAAAAATAGTGGCATTAATTTCTCCATCCATTGTTAATTTTCTTAATTTCAATGGCATATGATATTCAAATATTTTAATTCTAAATTTTAAAAAATAAATAAAATGACGAATAGAGAAGTGTAAGAAAAATACTCGATAGTTTGGCATACAGCTTGGTAGAAGTCTGCTGAGGTCAGAGCCTTTCTGCTACCAGCAATGTAAACTTCATAACATTGTTCTACTATTGGACCAATCTCTTTGACCTTCTTTTCCTCGCTTCCTTTCAAAATTAAATGAGAGACGTTAAATTAAAAAAAAAAAAAGAAAAAAACGTGTGACGTAGATCTTAGCTTTGTAAATTATAAGAAAATGCAGCATTATATATATAAATTAAGAATAATGATAAAGTGAAATGATGCGCTTATAAATTTGGGAACAAAATTTGTTTATTCTACAGCAGCAAATGATATTAACAATCTGGATTTCAACGAAAGAAGTTTATTTATTATTAAAGCCGAAGTAAACGAGGGTCCTACTGCGAAAAGATTAAAACCTCGAGCCCGAGGGCGGAATCGTCTCACCAGTTCATGACACCAAGTATTTGATAGTAAATAATTTTTTACATCATCATTAATGAGATATATAATGCTAATGCCATAGATATATAATGCTAATGAGATCTTAGCTTTGTAAATTATAAGAAAATGCAGCATTATATATATAAATTAAGAATAATGATAAAATGTAATGATGCGCTCATAAATTTGGGAACAAAATTTGTTTATTATGCAGCAGCAAATGGTATTCACAATCTGGGTTTCAACGAAGAAAGTTTATTCATTATTAAAGCTGAAGTAAACAAGGGTCCTACTGCAAAAAGATTAAAACCTCGAGGCCGAGGGCAGAGTCGTCTCACCAGTTCGTGACACCAAGTATTTGATAATAAATAATTTTTTACATCATCATTAATGAGATATATAATGCTAATGCCATAGATTTTTACGAAATTGAAGAAACGGGATTTCAGAACTATACCAATTAGTTAGAAATCATTATTCTACTGCAGCTTTTAATTTTTTAATGCTAATAACATAATTCTCTATGATAAGTAGGATTGGAAGATCAAAGCCCTATCAGTTTGAAGAATGAGGCAATGGATGACAAATATTGCAATATTATGTAATAAATCAATAAGTTTCCGACAATATTTTTTTAAATGAAATTTTAAACTCTTATCATGATCAAATAAGTCAAAATGCAATTCATAAACCTTCCGAGAGAGAAAAAAAAAACAAAAAACAAAATGGTAATGCAAAGAGAAAGATGAGGGACAAAATGAATTACCAGAAGCTAATGTCTTCAAGGCTTGGCCCATTATATTTTCTACTTAAATTTTTCAAGGCAACTAAGGTGAATTGATAAACCTCAGCTCTCCAATATAACAAGTCTCTATGCTTTTATCTTATGAATAAGACTTGCAAGATTGGGAGAGTATCCAGAATTTCCTGGGAACGAAGCAAAGTTTTCTTCAAAATGAAAAATAGAAAATCGATATACAAGAAACAAGGAATCAAGCGAGATGATGAGTTTAAGCTAGAACTTTGATTCTTTACCACCTCAAGGGAAAACTTCAATTCGATACATTAGAAAATCATTTTATTTAGAGTTATCTTATGCAAGAGTGAAATCCATACTATCTTTTGACCTGACAAAAACTAAATGACATTATTTATCTAACATGACACATTTATTAAGAATATTGTCACACAATGGCGCTAAAACAAATGTTGAGCTAACAATATATATATATAGATATGTTTAATTGAAGCAATCCTCAACTCATGAGCTAGGTTTTAGCAATCAAAATAAAATATGAAAAATTTCCACCAAATGCTAGGGAATATTAAATATTAATTATTATTAAAATCCGCATGAATTGATGTTAATAAAATATAAAATCAAAATATAAATAAATTATTGCTTTTATTTATGAAATATATTTTTATCTCATATTTCTATTATAATTATATATTAATTATATTTTATGAAAATTAATTAAAATTTTAAATACTAACTTAATTTTAAAATATAAATAAATCATTCGTTTAATGCTATATGAATCGTTTAATGCTATCTTATTTTAAATAAGTTTATATACATAAATTTAAAATTATTTTATTTTTTAATATTTAATGAATTATTATGATATCATAAAATTAAAGAAATTAATAATTTATTTAACTAAATATTTAATTACTTTAAAAAATAATTGTTTACAAAATATTTTATGTGTTTTGTGATGATAAATTTGTAACGACTCTTTCGCATTTGCAATATTGAATTTAATTTTTTTATTATATTAATATGATTTTTACGTTGACAAGTTGTTAAGAGTAATTGGTTTGACAACTTAAATCATATCCGAACTAATCTTATGATCCAATGGGATAAATTTTTTTTTGTTTTTAAGATTATATGGTGGGCGCAGGATAAGCAATCCTAAAGCTGTTAAATTCACCAATTATGAGAGAAGATATGATTGCTATTTGCTTTAAATGATTTATTCACTGTTTCTCTGATCTCATTCCGTTATAATTATTGATTTCTCCCTCTTGTCCACATTGTTCGTTTAATGATATCTCATTTTAAATAAATTTATATACATAAATTTAAAATTATTTTATTATTTAATGAAGAATTACAATATTATAAAATTTAAAAAATAAATAATTCATTTAATTACTTAAAATTTTATTTAAAAAAAAAATTTATGTGTTATATGTCCAAAAATAGAATATTAATGGAGTGTCTGATTTTTTGAGATGAGGTTTACTTTTATTTGAATTTATTTTGTTTTATGCTAATATGAGCTTGTTTTGTTTGTTTGTTGTTCTCTGTTCAGTTTCTCTGCTACTAATATTACTGTCAACATCAATTTTATTCCTATGTTAAATGAATCTAACTTCAAATCATGGTAAGAGAACATCTTAATAGTTCTCGTAGTCATGAATCTTAACTTTGCATTAAGGATGGATTCTCCTCCACGTCTTATGAATAATAGTACCCCTGATGATAAAAAGGAAATAAAAAGGTGGGAGAAATCAAATCGCATGTATATCGTGATTATGAAGAAGGCCATTCCATAAGTATTCAGGGGCTCAATGACTAAAAAAAATAATTACGACTAAGGAGTTCCTTGCACAGATTGAATAGAGGTTTGTCAAGAACAAAAAGACTTAAATTTATACGCTCTTGAAAAAAACTAATTTTAATGAGGTATGCAGGTAAAGGCATATCTTTACCAACACAGTTTTACCAATTTAAGGTTTAGAAAGAGACTTCATATATGAATGAGCTCATATCACATTGTGTTTAGGAAAGGATAGGCTGAAGAAAGATAAGGAGAAAGTGCTCATCTAACCTTTACCTCTAAGGGCAAGAACAAAGGCAAAAAAAGGAAGACGGATAAGGAAGCTACAGATACAACACCTCAAAAGAAACAACAAAAGAAATCGGATGATCCAAAAGCCACTAGTTGTTTCTTTTACGAAGCCGAAGGGAATGGTTTGATTTATTTTGAGGTTAATTTAACTTCAGTACCTAGATATACTTGGTGGATAGATTTTGGTGCAACCACTCACATCGGTATGTTTATGCAAGCTTGCTTAAATTGCCGAAAGCCTAATGATGGTAAGAGATACATCTATGTGGGCGATGGCAAGAATGTTGAAGTTGAAGCAATTGGAAAATTTAGATTATTATTAAAGATCAGATTTTATTTAGATCTTGATGAAACATTTGTTGTTCTGTTTTTTAGACGAAGTTTCATTTTTATTTCCATTTTGGACAAATATGGTTATTCTTGTTCATTTGGACATGAAAAATTCAGTTTGTTTCATGATCCAAAACTAGTTGATTCCAGTTCTTTGTCAGGTAATGAGAATCTTTATATGCTTGATATGATTGCTTCATTTAATAAATCCTTGTAATTAAATACACAAGGCCTAAAAAGAAAATTAACCTATAAGAATTTGGATATGTTATGGCACAGGAAATGGGGTCATATCTCGAGACGGAGAATAGAGGGACTTGTGTTAGATGAAATTTTTAACCCTTTGGATTTCACAGATTTTAATATCTCTGTTAATTGTATCAAGGGGAAACAAACTAATAAAAGGAGATTTGAAGCCAAGAGGATTTTGGATATCTTAGAACTCATACACACAGACATTTGTGGGACATTTCCTATGGCTGCGTGGAATGGTCAACAATACTTTATGACGTTCATAGACGATTTTTCTAGATATATCTATATATATCTCCTCCATGAAAAGTCACAATCCTTGGATATATTCAAAAAATTTTAAGATTGAATTTGAGAACCAACTTGCCAAAAGAATTAAAAGCATTAGATTTGACCGTGGTGGCAAATATTATGACAGATATGATGGTTTAGGTGAACAACATTTAGAGTTGTTTGTTAAATTCTTAGAATAATGTGGTATCGTCCCACAGTACACTATGTCGGGTTCTTGTTGTGCAAATTTTATTGTACTAGTTAGTGCACAAATCTATTGTAGAATAGATTTTGTGGTGACGAGTCTCGATCCCACGAGCAGGTAGTTTTAATTATGCGTATGATTAATTTTCTAGGTGTAAATTGAGCTGGTTGGAAGTGATTTTTTTTTACTCTTTAAGGTTTAAAATAAAATGATGAGAGTGAATTAAAGATGAAAACAATGTGAATGAAACACTTGAATCTCTGGGTTCACACTCAACATTCACCATGGGCTTAATATTTCTTTTTTAGTTCTAATTAATTCATGAGGGGGTATTTATACTCTTCATAATCCTCACTCTAATAAATATGGTATCAAGCACTCAGTGTGTTTGATACCAATGATCTTCCACTAAATGTGGTGTCAAGAACATGCTGTACCAGATGATAATAATCCTACTGTTGACAACGTGGCAAGATTATCCACTAAATAACTTAGATACACTTTTTGTCGACACTGAGTCAAGATGACTTGTAAAATACTAAATGGAAATTTTCTCTCTAATTAATATAGGGCTAAGTGCTCATTATACTATACAGTAACGATCCTTTACTAGGGAGTCGGTATACCGTGCAAATTCTAGACATGATACACTGTCTGTTAATAATGAGTCAAAACAATCACATAAATCAAAGAGAAAAAAGAAAATAAACTTACCTAATTAAGCTCATAGATCATGTTGAGAATTCGCCTTCAACCCAAACTTAAAACTAAACTAGCGACTCATATTTAAACTAGGGGTAAAATGATAATTTTATTAAAATACGAAGAAAATACATGATGGAGGAAGAATTACAGAAAATAGACCTAAAAATATATTCAGCGGTGCTAATTAAGGGGAAAGCCCTCTATTTATAAATAAATCATGGCTATCGGATGAAAACAATTCAGATGCTCAGGATTGCACCACATGGCAAGCTTTCATTGGTTGGAACACATCATCAGTCAACATCACATCAGTATTTCGGTCTAATAGAATGTTGCCACATCATTGATCAACACCACATCAGTATTTTAGTCCAATAGGATCCCACCACATCATCAATCAACACTACATAATCAGCCAAGGCCACATCATTGGTCTAATAGAATGCTAACACGTCATCGGTCAATGTCACGTTATTGTATTGTATTTGTGAATAGTATCTTACTTGTGAATAATGTTGTATATGTGAATATTATCATATACGTGACAATATCAAATACGTTTTTATATTCCTTCTAAGGTTTTCGACTGTTCTGAGTTAGAAAATGTCATTTGTTTTACTATCCGACTTCTCGTAGTCATGAAATGACCAAAATATCCCTAAAATATATAAAATACTTAAATTATAATAAAACACACTTAATAAAAGTTTACAAGATTTAAATACATAAAAGGGAAAATTTTAGTGAGACTTGGAGCATAAAATGACAATTTTATCCTTTACAAATATACATTCTCCAATAGTCAACAGTTCGGCCATTATGAATGATATAAGATGCTTAAGGATATAGTCAGGAGCAAGATTTGTCATTCTACCTTACCAGAATCAGTTTAGGGAGAAGTACTTAAGATTGTAGTGTATATCCTTAATAGAGTTCCAACTAAAGCGACTGCCAAAACTGCTTACTAGCTTTTGACAAGTAAGAAGACTAGTCTAAAACACTTGCATGTTTGGGGATGTTCAGCTGCAGCAAGGCCTTATAAGCCTAAGAGAAGAAACTGGACTCAAGGACAATGAGTTGTTATTTTATTGCATACTCTGAAATATACAAGGTTACAAGTTTTATGATCCCACGACTAAGTTGATTTTCGATTAGGAACATGCTCAGTTCTTTAAGGATGTCGAGTTTGCGGGGGGAGATACAGTTAGGGACTTTGTCTTTGAAGATGAATATGTTGATATTCCTATAAGTGTTATTGGCATTGATCAGGGTCTCATTCCTGACTTTGTTCAAGACACAACAGATCATGATAATGTTGGAAAACCCCCAATACAAGAAGTTGTTCCAAATGAAAAAACTCTATTACCTCAAGAACCTATGCCATTAAGGAGATTTATTAGAGAAAAGAGAAGTGCAGTGCCAGATGACTGCATTGTATTTCTCCAAGAACATGAGGCATACATTAGAGTGATGGAAGATGATCCAATCAATTTCCGTCAAGCCATGGAAAGTTCAAACTTTCAGAAGTGGATAAATACCATGAATAAGGAGATGAAGTCCATAAAGGACAATGACATATAGGATCTCGTCCTATTGTTAGAAGGTGCAAAATCTTGGTTGCAGATGGATAATTAAGACCAAGAGGGACTCAAAAGACAATGTGGAGAGGTAAAAGGCACGTCTTGTCGCATCGACTATGAAGAGACTTTCTCTCTGTTTTCTTTGAAAAACGCTTTCAACATTATAATGGCATTAGTGGTGCATTTCGATCTTGAGTTACATCAGATGGATGTGAAGACGACATTTCTCAATGGTGGCATTAATGAGACGACCTATATGGTGAAACCAGAAAACTTTATGTCCGGAGACCCAAAAAATATGGTTTTCAAACTTAAGAAATCCATCATTGACTTAAACAAGCATCTCAACAATGGTATTTCAAGTTTCATTAAGTGATCATCTCATCCGGTTTCGAGATGAATTTAGTCAATGATTGCATATACCATAAGTTCTATAGGATCAAGTATATTTTCTGGTTTTATATGTCGACAACATTTTACTTGGCAGCAACGATATAGGCTTATTACACGACACCAAGGGATTTCTAGCTAAGAATTCTAAGATGAAAGATCTTGGTGCCGTCTTTTTTTGTATTAGGCATATAGATACACCGGGATTGCTCTTGAAGTATTCTTGAATTGTCGCAAAGGAGTTATATTGATACGGTTCCTAAAAAATATGGCATGCAATATTACAAATCAGGTGCTACCCCTGTGATTAAGGGAGACAATTTTAGTCTTAATTAGTGCCCTAAGAATGATTTTGAGAAAAAAATATAGAAGATTCCTTATGCGTTAGCAGTAGGAAGTTTGATGTATGCTTAGGTTTGTACGTGACCGAATATTGCGTTCGTTAAGTAATTAAAAAGTTGCCAAACAGGTTTTACGTTACTTACAGAGGATAAAGAACTACATGCTCACATATCAGAGGTTGAATCAGCTCGAGATCATTGGGTATATTGAATTCAATTTTGCTGGATGCTAACATAGTATGAAATCTACTTTGGGTTACATTTATTTACTAACTAGGAATGCTATCTTCTGAATAGTGCTAAACAATCTCCTATAGCCTCTTCTACGATGGCAGCAGAGTTTCATAGCATGTTGTGAAGCATCCAATCGTAGAATATGCCTGCAGAATTTTGTCATGGGGCTGCTTATAGTAGATGGTGTTGATAGACCATTCAAGTTATTTTGTGACAATAAGTCGGCAGTGTTGTATTCCAATAACAACAGTAGCTCAACCATTCAAGTTATTTTTGTATAGTTTAATCTCACTAAGATTTAAGATACACCAGTTGGAAATAGGCATGTTAAGATCACATTACATGAAATTTTCATGCTACACATCTACATCATGATCCATGTTAATAAGTTGTATTGGCATAGTGACTATTGATAGGTCGAGTTATGATAGTTGTAACAAAGGCCGCTTTGATCCTATGTTGTTATAATTGATGAATCAGATTGGTCATAGATACATTTCGGTAATGTTAGTAAGGTTAAGCTTATACGATTATTTTTGCAAAACATAAATATAAGGTTATACATACAGCCCAAGTGGGAGATTGTTGGATTTTTTACTCTAACATTGTTGGATGCTTAATCCAACGTTGAGCTTCTATGTGAATAATTATGTGTTGTACACTGTCATATAGGGTTAAACCCAATTAAAAGTGATCTATTAAGGCTTTTTGTATTATGAATTTTAATGTATCTACTAGGATGTTGGCCTTTAATGTGTAGAGATCAATGGTATTCTAATTCTATGATGGGTATAATTAAGAATACCTAATGGAAAACGGAAAAAGGTTGTCTATATAAGTAGTTATAGTCCTCAGGTCACATGTATCTTTCTATTTTCTACTGACATCCCATCATCAGAGAGAGCAGTGAGAAACTTAAAGGATTCTCTGAGAGAATGTGTAGATCTGAAAGGCTAACCATACAATCCTAGAGAGCAATTCAGCATTATGCATTTAGGTATGCTTATGCATAATTTTGTTATTGATTCTTAGTGATACAACATGTATATTCTTGTAACATAGGTGATGGATTTCTTGTTCTTACAGTTTATTGAAGGTGGCATAGTAGACAAACTTTGAACCGATAACCTTGTTCAAATAACTAGGTATATCTTACAAATAAGCTTTCAAATTCTCAAGCATTCTTTAGCTGACAAGAGGATTGGCCCTGTGTTTATACCCTGTTTTCATGAGCACTTTAGTAACTAGCCAAGTTATGTAGAAAGCGGCACCGCCTCGTACACTCACTTAGGTAGACTTATTTATAATGCCCTTGAAATTAAAACATGTATAAGTGATCTATTAAAATCTAAATAACTTATCATTTTCCATATGTTCTAGGTATCAAGCGCTCACCTTTGAGGTGCATCTTAAAATGTTATAGTGCTTGCTATCACAACATATGATGTACTTTGCTCATTAAACCCAAGATCTTGATATTTCAAGTGTTGGGTTGAGTTTCTATCATTGGTGATAAGATGATTATGGCTTTAGTTCTATCCCTTTATAAGTTTTTAATAAAACACCCCTTGCAAAATCTTCAGTTAAAGGGTCCGCCACATTTTGGCATGATTTCACAAGTTAAGTTTTGATTACTCCACTACTAGGCCTTTGGCCGAAGTGGTTGGGCTACTGCACTCACAAGCGTGAGGGTAGCGGTTCAAGCCCCTACAAAAGCATTGTGAGGGCTAAAATATTTATAAGTCCTTCTGCTTGCGAAATGTGAGTGGAGTAGAGACATCCCTCGTCTGTGAGGGTCATTTGTCTTAGCATGTACTTTATTAAATTTAATATAATAATGTAAGCCCCAATTATGTATACCTGATTGTAAATATTAGTATAATGTCTGATATAATAGCAGTTGTAAATATCTGAACAATACAGTAATCTGATGTGTAATCAGTATTAAAAAAAAAATTTGATTACTCCATCTGTAGGTAATTGTCTCAAATAACTATGTCTTAAATCAATGTGCATGGACTTTACTTATTGATTTGTTTGTATACCCTTGACAAAGTTTCCTCATTATCATAGTGAATGGATACAGGAGGCATTGGTATAGACCAAATAGGAATTTTTATAATCAAATTCCTTAACCATTCAACTTCTTTGCTACATAAAACCGAAGTTACAAATATTGTAGCCATGGTGGAGTCTATTATATAGTTTACTTTATTAAGCCCCATAAAATAGCTCCTCCACCAGGAATAATTATCCAACCACTTGTGGATGTATGATCACCTCAATCAATAATTCGACTAGCATCCAAAAATCCTTCCAAGACTGAAGGATGTGCAATATAATATATACCATAATTTGTTGTCTGTTTTAAATATTTTAAAATTCTGTACATTGCTTGCTTATGTGCTTGGCTTGGATTACTAGTATATCTATTCAACTTTCCAACAGCGAGAGCAATGTCAGGCCTAATACAAGTCATAGAATACATAAAACACCCAATAACACGTGCATATTCTAATTGGTATATTGCTCTTCCAGTCTTAGAATACAATCTTATGTTTGAATCAAAAGGCGTTGACATAGGCTTACATCATAATAAATAAATTTCTTTAAAATTTTCTCAGTATTATGAGATTGAGTCAACACTAGGGCATTATCATTTTTTTTATAATTTAATCCCTAAAATCACATCAATAAGCCCCAAGTCTTTTATATATTAGATGACAATGATGATTTAGTGACTGTAATTCTCTCATTATCAATATTAAAAATTAGCATGTCGTCTACATATAAACAAATAGTCACACATTTATTTTTATTGAATTTGCTATATATACATTTATTAGATTCATGAATATTAAATTCATTAGAAATAATCAATTTGTCAAACTTTTTATGCCACTGCTTTGGAGCTTTTTTAAGGCCGTATAAAGATTTGACTAATTTATAAATTTTATATTCTTGTCTTAGCATAACAAACCCTTCTGGTTATTTCATGTAAATTTCTTCATTTAATTCTCCATTTAGCAAAGCTGTTTTTACATCCATTTAATGGATTTCAAAATGATAAATTGAAGTCAAAGCAATCAAGACTCTAATAGAAGCAATTCTTACTACAAGTGCATATGTATCAAAATAATCAAGGTCTTCTTTTTGCGTAAAGCCCTTTGCTACTAGCCTTTCTTTAAACCTTCTTTTTGTCTAAAGCTATTTGCTACTAGTTAACTTTCTTATTCCTTTTGAAGATCCATCTACAACCTATAGGATTAGAGCCAGGCGGTAAATCAACTAAATTCTAAGTCTTATTACCCATGGTAGAGTCCATTTCGTCATTAATGACCTATGTTTAGAAGGCAGTATGTTGAGACTTCATTGCTCTTCATAGATGAGGGGATCAGATCTGTAGTAGGTGTGATCATGGTTTATTTAGATTGTGAGTCTCTTACCTCTTCTACTAAATAGACTATAAAATCTGGTTGAAAGGATTTTCTCATCCTTACTATTTTGCTTCTTATCAATTGGTTATGCTCATTATTAACATTAAGTTTTTAACTAATTTCTATTGGTTTACCATCCTTTTGAGAATCAATTCTTTTTGGTATAGTGGAAAATCTATTTTCATAGAATATAACATCTTTAGACTCCATTATAGTGTTGATCTCAACAAAGCTATTTGGTTCTATTTCAAGAAACCTATAAGCTTTACTATATGTTCAGCATATCCTAAAAATATACATTCAATTCTCTTTTCTCCTAATTTCTTTGTCTTAGGTTTAAGTAGTCTTACAATGGCTCGAAAACCCTAAATTCTTATATAAGAAAGATTAGACTTTCTCTTTTTCCATAGTTCATAAGGGGTTACTTTGGTTTTCTTATTACACACTATATTATAGACATGACATGCAGTTAAAAGAACTTCACCTAAAAAACCTTTACCAAGTCCAGCATTAGAAAGAATAGCATTAATCATTTCTTTTAGTGTCTTATGTTTCCTTTCAGCTATACCATTTGTTAACATAAATATTTCTTTATTCATTTTGATGATAACAAACATGATTAAGATTGATTAATCTTTTAAAAGCTCAATATAATTTTCATCTATTTTGGCAAGTTTTATAAAGTGATTTTACAAAGATTTGGAGACAAACAGTTATCTTGCAAAATAAGTTCACTGCAACAGTTTTGTGGAAAACGGCGATCCGAAAAGTTTAATAAATGGCTCACCGATATCAAACAGAATTGAAGATTAGTCTCTGGAGCTAAACGGCGATCCGAAAATTCAGATAAACGGCTCACCGATATTGGACAGAACTGAAGATTAGCCTCCCAACCTAAACGGTGACCCGACATCTACATAACAGCGATCCGAAAATTTGAAAAATCAGCCTAATGGTCAAATTGACCAGTCAAACGGCAATCCGACATCTAGCTAACGGCGATCCGACAGTGTGCAGAAAGTCAATAACGGCTAGTTTTCAGCTCCAACTATAAATAAACTCTTTCAAATTCAAACAATAGCTGATCATAACACGGCTACTGAGCTTATACTTGAGAATACAATCTTCATTAAGCTTTAAAATACATTCTTGCTTCATCTATTCATATATTGGGTATCATTTTATATTCTTAAATATTGTGAGAGGCAAAACAAATTTATAATCTTTTATCTTTGAGTGATTGTAAGTGTTAGGATCCACTTGGGTTAAGAGATTGGGATAATCTCTTGTTATGAAGGTTATTGACACCTTGGAAGTCAAGTGTAAGCATTTGAAGCCTTGGAGGCTTCAAATGCCTAGTGGAATCCTCAAGCTCGGAAAGCTTGGAGATGTGGACGTAGGCGAGGTTGGCCGAACCACGTAAAAATCTCGGTGTTTGAATCTCTCTTCCCTTATCCTTTTTGTTGTGGCTAACTTAATTGTGATTGCTTTGAATTTGTTTCATATTTGCATTGAGTTTTTATTTATAAATTGAATAATTTTTAGAATTCCAATTCACCCCCCTCTTGGGTTGCACTACTAGAATTTCATTTGGTATCAGAGCCTTGTTCTCTTGTTAGGACTTAATCGTCTAGAGTAAAAGATCCATGGCAATCCTAAATGACTCAACCTTTAGAGAAGGACAATCCACAACTAGACTACCGTTCATTGATGGTAATGACTATGCTTATTGAAAAATTAGAATGAGAATATATTTGCAAGCCTTAGATTATGAAATTTGGGAAGTTGTTTGTGATGGTTCATTCATGCCTATGTTTAAAGATGAAGTAGGAGATAATATTCCTAAGCCATCAAGTCAATGGAGTGAGTTAGAAAAGAGAAAAATGTCCCTAAACTCCAAGGTTATGAATGCTTTGTTTTGTGCTCTTGATAAGAAAGAATTCCATAGAGTATCTAGTTGTGAAAGTGCACAAGAAATATGGAATAAACTTGAAGTTGTCTATGAAAGGACAAATCAAGTTAAAGAGTCTAAAATTAGTAGATACGCTCGTCAATATGAGTTGTTCCAAATGGAACAAAATGAAAGTGTGTATTCTATGTATACTAGATTCATGGACATAGTAAGCACCCTAGGTGCCTTAGGGAAGACCTTCTCAAATAGTGAGAAAGTTAAGAAAATCATTAGGTCACTTCCAAAAGAATGGAGACCTAAAAGAACCGCCATTGAAGAGGCCAAAAATTTAAATACTTTACCTCTTGATGATTTAATTGGTTCTTTCATTTCATATGAAGAAGACTTGGCTGCAGAAAAAAGGGATGATGAGAAGAAGAAAAGTATTGCTCTCAAAGCTTCAAAATATGAGAGTGATGGAGATAGTGAACCGGATGATGAAGAGTTAGCCATTCTAGTAAGGAGGTTCAGAAAGTTTTTCAAGAAAACTGGAGAGCGAAGAAAATTCAGAAACTTCAAGAACCAAAGGGAAAAGAAAGAGGTAATCACATGCTATGAGGCAAGAAGCCTGGACATATAAGATCGGGATGCCTACTTATCAACAAACTCAAGAAGAAAACCATGGTTGCAACTTGGGATGATAGCAAGGAAGATTCAAGTGATGAAGAAGGATTGCAAGAAGTACCAAATCTAGCACTTATGGCAATAGGAGAGGATGATAATCTCAATGAGGTAAGTGATCCCACTTATGATGAATTGTATGATGCTTTTAAAGAATTGCATAATAAGTTGATGATGATTGGTAAACAGAATGTATGTCTTAAAAAGGAAATGGCAAAGCTTAAAAATGAAAATGAATCTCTAAATGCGAAAATTACATGTCTAGAAGTAGAGAACAAAGCATTGCATGATGAAATTGTATTATCAAATGAGAAACCTAGCATCTCACATGAGCATTTAGAATCACACATAGATGATTTGAAAAATGAAAACGAAATGCTTAAGAAAAAGAGTAATGAGTTGAATGAGATTGTTTTGAAATTTACAAATGGGCAAAAGATGTTGGATAATATGCTTAACTCACAAAAATGTGTTTTTGACAAAGGAGGACTTGGGTATAAGCCTAACTTGAAGCAAAAGTATTATAAGAATTATTTTGTTCAAGCTACCTCCACAAGTGATCATAAGATTGTTTGCCATTATTGTAATCAAAATGGTCACATGAAATATAGATGTCCCGTGAAAAGGAATGCATATTATGGTGTCAAATGTATTTGGGTTCCAAAAGGAACCATTGCTAACTCTCAAGGACCCAAAAAGCTTTGGGTACCTAAAACTTGAGATTTTCTTTGTAGGGATTGAAGAAGAAGAAAAATAAATGGTACTTGGACAGTGGTTGTTCAAGGCACATGACCGGAAACTATGCATGGTTCTCAAGCTTCACCAAAATTGAAAATGGTGGAGACGTATCTTTTGGAGACAACTCAAAAGGAAAAATTCTTGGAATTGGAAATGTTGGTAAAGTTTCCTCAACTCTAATTGAGAATGTATGTTTGGTTGAGAACTTGAAACACGATTTAATTAGTATTAGTCAATTATGTGACAAAGGTTATAAAGTTATCTTTGATAAATTTAGTTGTGTTATTGAGAATTCATGTGATGGCAAGATCTTGTTTGTTGGGAATAAATGTGGTAATGTTTATATCATTGACATAGAATGTGCAGCTACTCTTGATAAATACTTTTCGACATTGCATGATGATAGTTGGTTATGGCATAGAAGGTTAGGACATGCAAGCATGGGTTTAATTTCAAAGATTTCCAAAAATGATTTAGTTAAAGGTCTTACAAAAATTGGTTTTCAAAAAGATAAAATTTGTGAAGCATGCCAATTTGGTAAACAAATCAAAACCTCTTTTAAAAGCAAAAATCATATTTATACTTCAAAACCACTTCAATTACTTCATATAGATTTATTTGGACCTTCAAGGTATGCTAGTTTGAATGGAAAATATTACGCTTTTGTAATTGTTGATGATTTTTCAAGATACACATGGGTATTATTCTTATCTAATAAGGATGATGCTCTTGATGCTTTTAAAGTACTTTGTAAGAAAATTCAAAATGAAAAAGGTTATGGGATTGCATGTATTAGAAGTGCATGGAGGAGAATTTGAAAATCATGCATTTGAGATTTTTTGCAATAATCTTGGCATTGAGTATCAATTTTCATCTCCTAGGACTCCACAACAAAATGGAGTTGTTAAGAGAAAGAATAGGTCTATTCAAGAAATGATTAGGACCATGTTAAATGAAAATGCATTACCAAATATTTTTGGGCCAAAGCTGTCAACACCGCTTGTTATGTTTTAAATCGGGTGTCGATTAGACCTCATCTCAATAAAACTCCCTATGAGCTTTGGAAAGATAGAAAACCCAACATTGGTTATTTCAAAGTTTTTGGATGCAAATGTTTTATTTTAAACACAAAAGATAATCTTGGTAAATTTGATCCAAAATCTGATGTTGGCATCTTTCTCGGGTATTCAAACTCAAGTAAAGCTTATAGAGTTTATAATAAAAGAACTTTAGTTGTGGAAAAATCCATGCATGTTATGTTTGATAAATCTATCCCCTCCTCTACGGAGAAAGGAGTTGCTAATGATGATGCGGATGGAGAACTATAAGAAGAATCATCAAAAGAGAATCAAGAGAATGCACCACAAGAAAATCAAAAGGATAGACAAGAAGAACAAACAAATATGGAGCTAGAGCAACAAGAAGATATTTCTCAAACACTCCTCAAGGAGTGGAGGTATGTCTCTTCTCACCCTAAGGATGTAATTTTAGGAGATCCCTCACAAGGTGTTACAACTAGATCATCACTTAGGAATACTTGTGAGCATAATGCACTCATTTCTCAAATTAAACCCAAATCCTTTGCGGATGCGGAAAATGATGAATCTTGGATTTTGGCAATGCAAGAGGAGTTAAATCAATTTGAAAGAAACAATGTGTGGGAATTAGTTCCTAAACCAGAACATCAATCCGTCGTAGGTACTAAATGGATATTTAAAAATAAGATGGATGAATCCGATGTGGTTGTAAGGAATAAAGCTAGATTAGTAGCTCAAGGTTACAACCAAGAAGAAGGAATTGATTTTGATGAAACTTTTGCACCCGTAGTTAGACTAGAATCAATTAGAATGTTGTTGGCATTTGCTTGTCATAAAGATTTCAGTTTATTTCAAATGGATGTGAAAAGTGCTTTCTTAAATGGTTATATTATAGAAGAAGTATATGTAAAACAACCCCTTGGTTTTGAAAATGAAAAATTTTCAAATCATGTTTATAAGTTGTTTAAAGCCTTGTATGGATTAAAACAAGCACCTACAGCATGGTATGATAGGCTTAAGAATTTCTTGTTAGAAAATAATTTTTCGATGGGTAAAGTGGATACTACTCTCTTTGTTAAGCATAAGAACCAAGATATACTTATTGTTCAAATTTATGTTGATGATATTATTTTTGGTTCTACTAATGAGTTGTTGTGTAAAGAGTTTTCATCGTGTATGAGCAAAGAATTTGAGATGAGTATGATGGGAGAGTTGGAGTACTTCCTTGGACTTCAAATCAAACAAAATGAGGAAGGAATTTTCATAAATCAAGATAAGTATGTAAGAGATCTACTCAAACGATTCGAAATTGATGACTCAAATACCAAAAATACACCAATGAGCACAACAACCAAGCTCGACAAAGATGAAAAAGGCAAAGAAGTGGATATCAAAATGTATCGAGGTATGATCGGATCTTTACTTTATTTGACTACAAGTAGACCTGATATCATGTTTAGTGTATGTTTGTGTGCAAGATTTCAATCATGTCCCAAGGAATCCCATTTGCTTGCTGTTAAAAGAATTTTCCGTTATTTGAATGGAACCATAGATATTGGCCTTTGGTATCCTAGAGGAACTCATGTAGATTTAACATGTTATTCGGATGCGGACTTTGCTGGTTATAAAGTTGATAGGCAAAGCACTAGTGGAACTTGCCATATCCTAGGTCACTCACTTGTTTCATGGTTTAGTAAGAAACAAAATTATGTTGCACTCTCAACTACAGAGGCTGAATATATGGCTGCAGGAAGTAGTTGTGCACAAGCTCTTTGGATGAAACAAACACTTAGAGACTATAGTATTAACCTAGAACAAATTCCTATTAAGTGTGATAATACTAGTGCTATAAATCTCTCAAAGAATCCCATTCAACATTCCCGAACCAAGCATATAGAAATAAGACATCATTTCTTAAGAGATCATGTTCAAAAGGGAGATATTGCATTAGAGTTTATTTATATGGAAAAACAACTTGCCGATATTTTTACAAAACCACTTTGCGAAGAACAATTTTTAAAAATTCGGCATGAACTTGAGATGATGAAATTTTCGCATTAATATCTTTATTCATGTTATTAAGTCTATTAAAATTGATTTATGATTTGATACTTTAATATCTATGGAATGCTCAATCATGATATACATGTGGAGTGTGTGTCTATTTGAAAGATGTATGAATTAATTGTTGCAATACATATATGAATCATGCATTGAACATGCACTTAAATAATTTTGTATCAATAAAATGATCTTGAAATGTATTAATAGTTGGCCAAATATCAAAATAAATGTGCGAAATCATAAGTTATAGAAAATAGATTGCTGTTATTTCAATAAACGGCTAACCGTTTTAGGGCAGAAACAATGGGAAGTACTCTGGACGCTATCGGTTCACCGATAATTAATTATCGGCTCGCCGTCCTGATGCAAAATTTTGAAGGAACTCTCTGGACCCTATCGGCTCGCTGCTATGTCTCTAAACGGCTCGCCGTTATGATGAAAATTTTTGGAGAGCTCTCTGGACGCTGTCGGCTCGCCGATATCTATATAACGGCTCGCCGTTATCGCGCATTAAGTGAATAGTTCATCTTCTTCTCCTTCATTTCGTTCTGCTCTCTCTCTCTCTCTCTCAAACCCGCAACTGACTCTTTATCTCTCTCTCAAATCCACCATTTTTCTTGCGTTTTCTCACCAAATTGAACCTTTCAAAACTCTTTTCGTCGTGTTTTGAACAAATTTAACCGATCAAAATCCATTTTTTTAATTTAAAAAAAATATTTCAAACCCTAGAACCAGCCACACTTCCTTTGCCCAATTTGACCCAAATTTCTTCCTTTTTCCATCACATTTCAACTTGTCATTACTCTCTTATCACTCAAACTTCATTTTTTTAAAATTAACATTTTCTCCAAACTCATCAATGGCGGAACGACCCCAAAGGCGTGCTCGAACTAAATACACTGCTCCACGACGTTCCAGTCCCTCTAGGCCTCCCTCTCAGGACTTTGAGAGCCTCCATTTTTCTAATGACACCTCTGTTCAACGTGACAAATTCATGGGCAAATCGGTAACTCCCTCTTTTTCTCTCATCATTTCGGAGTTTTCGGATATTACCATTTGTGGTCATTTTATTACTCAATTCCTTAGTCATTGGAAGGAAGCTTTAAGTATAGAAGAGTCAATCTATCAAAATCTAGTCCGTGTCTTTTATTCTAACATGGAACTCTCCTCTACTCGTCGTGTTGCACTGTCCATTTACGTAGGAGGATTTCATATTGAGTTTGATGTGCCAGAATTATGAAGTATTCTTGGAATTTCTTATGGAGGCTTAGATATTTACATCGCTAGGAAAGAACTTGATTTTAGCAATTTCCGTCATGTGGATGCCGTACGGAACATTTGTAGGTGTCAGGAACTATCCGATGATGTCTGTTCTTTGTCCTTTAGGTCTCAACTCCTCCCTTTCCAAGTTCGAATACTTCATATCATTCTCCAACACATGGTCACTCTTAAACAGGGTCACACCGATGAGGTCACTAGACTTGATGTTGGTTTATTAGATTCCCTCATCCGTAGACGGCATGTGAGCTTATCCTACACTATTCTTTGTCATATGTTGTCCACTCTTAGAGTCTCCAACCGATCCCTTTCTTACGGCAGCTTCATTACTAGGATCTTAAAATACTTCCGAGTCCCTATCGTTGAGCCTGTTTATCTCGAGACCCGTAAGCTCGGTCGAGAGATTATTTCTGCGATCAGATTTTTTAAGAAGCGTGGGAAATGGGAAAAGACCACATCCTCTAAGAATGAAGATACCCTGCTTGCACTTGAGGATGATCGCATGTTAAATGACGTCTATTCTGAGGATGAGTTACCTGATTTCCGCCTTGGGGCTAGACCGCGTGTCCCTCGCAGAGCAGCAGCACCAGCAACAGCTTCATCTCAGGATGACGAGCTGGCCGAGCCTGCCATTGCTCCTGCAGCATTGGATGTTCTTGAGGATCGCTTTCAGCAGCTTCTCGACAGAGTGGATGTTCTGTCCTAGCAGCAGCAGCAGCTTCAATCTGATTTTACGACCTTTCGGCAGAAAATTTCAAATCAGCAGATGGAGTTACTTGCTGGCCAGCGTCGTATTCTTGGTTACTTTGTCTGTGACCCCGGCAGTTTCTCTTCACAGCATCCGTCTTAGTTTTCTGTCCTTTGGTTTTCGCACAAACATTACTCATTTCATGTAGTTTATTATGAAATTTAGTTTTGATTGTGTTTGTGATACTTTTATGATGCTCTTATGATCTTTTATGATGCTTTTTGTTGGATATGTGGATTTTATATATGATTGAGTTGATTTTGATGATATGGTTAATTGTTGTTCTTGATTATATTGATGATATGGTTGATTGTTGGAATGAAGTTTGGTTGATAAGTTGGCATATATATGGAAGTGTTCTTAACTCTTTGTATTGTTGAGGATATGCTCATATTTCAGGGGAGATTCTGCCGAAATTTTTTTCAAACATAAGTAATCCCTTAGCCTCTCTTGTTAATCTTTTTGCGCTTATTTCTTTTTTATGATGAAGGGGGAGATAAATTATCAAAATAAATTTGTTTTGTTTACAATTTATTTTGAGATTAAAATTAAATGGACACATATTAAGGGGAAGTTAACAATTCCTTACAAATTTCACTTAGAGGGAGCACATATTTAGGGGGAGCAAAATTGCACAAGTATTTTCTTGAAAAGTTTGTCATCATCAAAAAAGGAGAGATTGTTAACATAAATATTTCTTTATTGATTTTGATGATAACAAACATGATTAAGATTGATTAATCTTTTAAAAACTCAACATAATTTTCATCTATTTTGACAAGTTTTATAAAGTGTTTTTACAAAGATTTGGAGACAAACAGTTATCTGGCAAAATAAGTTCACTGAAGCAGTTTTGTGGAAAACGGCGATCGGACAAGTTTAATAAACGGCTCGCCAATATCAAACAGAATTGAAGATTAGTCTCTGGAGCTAAACGACGATCCGACAATTTAGATAAACGGCTCACCAATATTGGACAGAACTGAAGATTAGCCTCTGGACCTAAATGGTGACCCAACATCTAGATAACGGCGATTCGACAATTTGAAAAATCAGCCCAACGGTCATATTGACCAGTCAAACGGTGATCCGACATCTAGCTAACGGCGATCCGACACTATACAGAAAGTCAATAACGGCTAGTCTTCAGCTCCAACTATAAATAAGCTCATTCAAATTCAAACAATAGTTGATCACAACACGACTACTGAGCTTGTACTCTCTTATACTTGAGAGTACAATCTTCATTAAGCTTTAAAATACATTCTTGCTTCATCTATTCACATATTGGGTATCATTTTGTATTCTTAAATGTTGTGAGAGGCAAAACAAATTTATAATCTTTTATCTTTGAGTAATTGTAAGTGTTGGGATACACTTGGGTTAAAAGATTGAAACAATTTCTTGTTGTGAAGGTTATTGACACCTTGGAAGTCAAGTGTAAGCATTTGAAGCCTTGGAGGCTTGCTTAGTGGAATCTTCAAGTTCGAAAAGCTTGGAGACGTGGACGTAGGTAAGGTTGGCCGAACCACGTAAAAATCTCGGTGTTTGAATCTCTCTTCCCTTATCCTTTTTGTTCTGGTTAACTTAATTGTGATTGCTTTGAATTTATTTCATATTTGCATTGAGTTTTTATTTATAAATTGAATAATGTTTAGAATTCCAATTCACCCCCCCTCTTGGGTTGCACTACTAGAATTTCACGATTGTGTTGCAGTGTATATGCAGTGCTAGTTTCATACACAATGACAATAGATTCACAAAGCTCAAGAAATGCATATTTACCTCCTTTATCATATTTGAAGTTTTTAATTTTAATGTCACAAAAATTCTCAACTTTGATTTTATAAATTTTTAAATTTATCTAACACTTGATCTTTAGAATGTAATAAATACACATAGTAATATTTTGGAAAATCATCAATAAACATTACAATGTAGTTTTTACCACCTTTAGTAGAATTATTATGCATATCACATACATCACTATGAATTAAATGCAACAAAGAATATATTTTTTCAATTTTTTAAAAATGAGATCTAGTGATTTTAGTCTTTACATTTTTCATTCATATCATTTTCATATTTGGGAATTAATTCTAAATTAGTAATATTATGCAATCTTCTAATATTCACATGTACTAAACAATTATGCCACAAAGATAATGAGGCAATCATATAAGTAGAGAAAACATTTATTTTATTAATATTGTGTTCAGACATTCCCTCATACATGTATGATTTCCCAACAAAGATACCACCCTTAGACAATACAAATATGTTTGACTCAAATACAAGTTTGAAGCCAAATTTATTAAGAAGGCTATCAGATACAAGATTTCTCCCAAATTTATTAAGAAAGCTATCAGATACAAGATACAAGATAAACCTTCAAGGTTAATTTTCTCTTTACTATGTTTAAAACTTTTCTTATGGTCTTTCCAAGAGGAAGGAAGTTTATCAATAATTAAAGAAACAATAATAGACTTATTATATTATTCAACCACAAGTCTATTATCAATAATTTTATAATTAAAAGTTTAGAAGCCAATAATTTCTTACTTGCGGCATCTTTCATCATTTACATAGCCTTCAATTAGTCCCATAATTCTTTTGTTGTGGGTTTGTTGTGATACTAATCAAATAAAGTATCAAACATGACATTACACATATGTCCTCTGCAGATGTAGTCATCTTGCTCCTACTTCTGTTGCACTCTAGTTCTTGCTAATATCTCATCTTTACGCTCTTAAGGGTTTGTATTGTGAGAATATGACCATATTAAGGCTTGTCAACAAGAAATACAACTTTTTCTGCCAACGTATAAAGTTGCCGCCATTGAACCACTCTAGTTTGATAAAATCAACTGCGAATTGTCGAAGAGATGAAGTTGATGACATTGTTATAGAAATAGCGTCTTAAGATTGTTGGGAATATGTACTTGTAGGGAATGGAAAATGTTAAGAATTGCAGTAATAATTGTGATACTTTATTATAAAAAGTAATTTATTTACAAATCTGTATGTAGAAAGAAAATATATAGTAATAAGTAAACTGCAAAAAAATAATATGTACTTCAAGGTACATTACAAATGTCATTTTCTTTAAGGCATTATTTGCCCCCTACCAATTGGGGGATGCACATGTGTTAAGCTAATGCGCCTCTAGGATATAATGAAGCACTTGTTTGTTTGCTTTTGTCATATATCGACAAAAGGAAACCTGAATACTCTTGAATGTTGCAAGCTTGCAAAAAATTAATATATTATTCCGACAGAAAACAATATATTGGTTATTTGATGCACAAAAATATGTGTTAGATGATGGAATTCACTTTAGAAAAGAGGGTTGAAAAAAGAGTAGTGTAGGATCATTATTGTCATGTTAAAGTGGCCTAAATATGGCCTCTATTTATATATAAGTTTGCGCTCCTCTATTTGGGTTGTCACCTTTCATGATATCCTTTAATCCATGGCCATTAGATAAATATTTGATCTTAATTAATGGTTCAAGTTGAACCATCACCATTTCAAATAAAATGCCACGGATGTATCTTCAACTGAAAAGATACCTCTTCTATAAGACACAATTAATTGGATATTTCTTTACAATAAGACATTATTTATTTTAAAAATTAGTCCAACAATCTAAGGCTGTTAAATTTACCAATTTATAAGATAAGACATGATTTATTTTTAATGATGAATAGGACTATTGACACCCTCAAAACTTCTCTTAAAATTTTTTTTAATGCACCTCATTAAAATATTTAAAAATTATATGATATCTTGTAACATTTCTTTCAATGCCGAAAATAGCTTTAACTTACCGGGGTTTTTACTCAGGTTTTCTAGTTGCTTTATAATGGGGTTTACAACATTAACCCCAATTGATTGCATCTAAAATTTATAGGTGTATTTTTTTTAATCAAAATCATAATTGTTCAACTAGTATCTGATGAAACAAAAACAAATTTTATGCCCTTAATCATGCATTTCTAAATTAAACACATATTTTAGTAAATTTCAAAATTTACCGCGATCTCCCATGAATCCGACCTTGAAAGCTTGTTATGGAGTCTCAAGAGAGTTGCTACTTGCTTGAGCTAGCTTCTGAATTCCCCTTGCTTCAGCTCAAGGATCGGCTTGCTTCAAAATTTACTGTACATACACACACGGGAGACGAGAGGGAGAGGGAGAGAAAGAGAGAGGTGCACTGCACTCATGCCACAGATTTCTTGAACAGTAAACTTCCAATGGGCTGAAGTTACTTAAATACAGTGGTTGAGCGCAGGGACCCCTCATGTGTTAGTACAAAATTGCTCATCCCATTATGAGCTAAAATAACACAATTAAGGATTATACTTGTCTATAATATACTACTGTATAGGGTATGTCAAAATCAGACTCATTAACACAATATTTGATCACTTAATAAATGAGTCTGTCAAAATTGCTCAATAAGATTTGACATTAGTCACGTATTAATTCGGTAAAATATAGAAAACAATTAGAATGATTTATGCCAGTCCACATAATGTGAGAAATAAATCTAACAATCTCCCACTTGGACGACAGAAATCACTCTAATGATGAATTTAAAATAAAATAATATTTTGAAAACAACTGAATTAATCAATACGTGACTATAACAAAAGGTCAAATGCGAGCAATCACCCAAAACATAAATAAGTCCAAAATGTGCCATAAGTATCAACTCATATGTGCACCGACAGGATGCTCCACATAATAAGACACTTATAAACACGTGACTAGGCAGTAGTATACAAGTATAATTATGGAAATAACATGACAATATGATCAACATGCTCATTTCCACAAAGTCCACGTGTCTAGCAAAATGAGACGACAACAATATGTCTCCTAGACCATCGCTTCTTTATAACCATAATAAGACTCTAGCAAAATGTCTCGAGAAGCGAGCTTCCATTTTAATCATAATGAGACTAAATCAAAATGTCTGAAGAAAGCACACTGAAGCTCAGTCACAATGCTTCAGTCTTTAATGCCCATATTGAGACTGAGCAAAATGTCTCGGACCATAATATCATCATTCTATACACAATGCCATACGCAACCAAATGTGTACACAATATATGGCATATCAATATCACATAACAACATGCATGCATGATAACAAAACGAGTAATACATAATCTCATTTAAGTTGCAACTTATAATACAAACCAGAACTCCCACTGACTCAGCATATATAAGTGGATTCTAATAAAATAATAATCTCATATGCGTCACATGCTCCCTAAATACTTTTGGAGTGAAAGCTTTAGTAAGTGGATCGACTAACATGAGTTCTGTAGGGATATACTCTACTGATACACAAGATAGAGCAATTTTCTCTCTCACAAATAAGTATTTAATATCAATGTGCTTGGAACGTGAGGAACTCCCTGTATTGTGAGAAAAAGAAACAGCCGCAGAATTATCACAATATATTTTTAATGGCCTCGGTATGGCCAATATACAACCTAGCCCTGTGATAAAATTCTGCATCCATAAAGCTTGACGTGTAGCCTCAAAACATGCTACATATTCTGCTTCCATTGTTGAAGAAGCTATAAGTGTCTGCTTGACACTTTTCCATGATATAGCTCCTCCCGCCATCATAAAGATGTAACCAGATGTGG
This sequence comes from Citrus medica, assembly GCA_002013955.2. Taxonomy (NCBI): domain Eukaryota; kingdom Viridiplantae; phylum Streptophyta; class Magnoliopsida; order Sapindales; family Rutaceae; genus Citrus; species Citrus medica. The sequence continues at coordinate 67,737 of MKYO02029524.1, forward strand.
ATTTCTTATCTTCCAAGCACCCTGCAAAATCAACATCAGAATATCCAACTATATTCAAATAGTCAGATTGCTGATATGTCAATACAAAATCTTTAGTGGCTTGCAAATATCTAAGCACTTTCTTTGCAGCCTTCCTGTGTTCAAACCCAGGATTACTCAGGTATCTACCAAGTACTCCCACTAGAAAAGCAATATCAGGGCGAGTACAGACTTGAGCATACATCAAGCTACCCACAACTGATGCATACGGGACTGTTTGCATTCTAGCTTTGTCCACATCATTATCGGGACATTGAGACTTGGAAATTTTGTCACCTTTTGAAATTGGAGCTTTCCTAGGAGCACAAGACTGCAAATTGAACCTTTTCAAAATACGATCAATGTAAGTCTTTTGAGACAATTCTATAATTCCTTTAGATCTGTCACGAAGAATCTCTATCCCTAATACATAATGGGCTTCACCAAGATCCTTCATATCAAAGCTGTATGACAACATTTGTTTTGTCTCAAGTAAAAAATTAGTGTCATTAGCAGCGAGCAAGATATCATCCACATAAAGCACCAAAATGATATACTTGCTCCCACTGACTCTCAAGTATATACACTAATCAACAACATTCTCCTGGAACCCATAAGAGGTGACAATATCGTGAAATTTCAAATACCACTGTCTGGATGCTTGTTTAAGTCCATAAATGGACCTTTTAAGCTTACACCCCATGTTTTCTCTACCAGTCTCAACAAAACCATCAGGTTGCACCATGTACACATCTTCAGACAAGCTCCCATTGAGAAAAGCTGTCTTCACATCCATCTGATGCAATTCTAAATTGAAATGAGCTACCAATGCCATGATAATACGAAAAGAGTCTTTGGTAGAAACAGGAGAGTACGTTTCAGTGTAATCAATGCCTTCTCTTTGACTGAAACCTTTAGCCACAAGCCTGGCCTTGTACCTCTCTACCTGACCTCTGGCATCTCTCTTGGTTTTGAAAACCCATTTGCAACCAATTGGTCTGCATCCATCTGGCAACTCAACTAAATCCCAAACCCCATTATGATACATAGATGCCATCTCATCATGCATCGCATGTATCCAAGATGATGATTCTGAACAACTGATGGCCTCTTGAAATGTAATAGGATCAGATGATGAGTCAATATCAAACTCATGCTCCTGCAAATAAACAATATAATCATCAGAAATTGCAGGTCTCCTGATCCTCTCTGATCTCCTCAATGGCACATCAGTACCAGCATCCTCTACAGGCTCCATATCATGATGAAGTTCAGGATCAACAGAAGAATCATCAATATGTGGTAATCCCATCGCAGAAGTAGGAAAAGATGGAATAGGCAAAACCACATGTTCTTCTCTCAATGTCAGACTGCGAGGCTCAGAACTCCCACCATTGTGATCATCCTCAAAATAAATGGCACGATCAGACTCAATGATTCTAGTAGTGTGGGAAGGACAATAAAATCTAGAACCCCTTGAGCCGATACAATAGCCAATAAAATGACCACTAATTGTTTTGGGATCAAGTTTCCTTGATTGTGGATTATAGGGCCTCACTTCTGCTCTGCATCCCCATACATGGAAATGACGAAGACTCGGTCTTTTCCCTGACCACAACTCATAAGGAGTTTTGGGCACCGACTTACTAGGTACCTGATTCAAAATGTAAGCTGCAGTTCTTAAGGCTTCACCCCACAGAAAATCTGGTAAGGTGGAGTTACTCAGCATACACCGCACCATGTCAAGAAGAGTGCGATTTCTCCTTTCTGCAATTCCATTCTGTTCAGGAGTCCCGGGCATTGTATACTGGGCTTCTATTCCACATTCCTGAAGAAATTTAGCAAAAGGTCCAGGATTACGCCCAGTTTCATCATATCGCCCATAGTACTCACCACCTCTGTCTGATCTTACTGCTTTAATTTTCTTGCCCTTTTGGAGCTCAACATTAGCCTTAAAGGCTTGAAACACAGATAAAGATTCAGACTTTTCAGCAAGAAGTTCAACATGACCATAACGAGAAAAGTCATCGATGAACGTGATGAAGTACTTATAACCTCCAATAGCAATAGGAGTAAATGGCCCACAGATGTCTGTATGTACCAACTCCAGCACCTGTTGACCCCTCTGAGTTCTCTCTTTTCTGGTTTTGGCAGTAAGTTTGCCTTTGATACAATCAACACAAGTGCCAAAATCAGAGAAATCTAAATTATGTAGAATGTCATCTTTAATGAGCCTCTCCATCCTCTGTTTAGAAATGTGACCTAACCGTTTATGCCACAACATAGAGGAATTTTCATCAACCCTGGCACGATTAGAGCTAACAACATGCATAACATGAGCATTAGATGATGATTCAACAGCACGAGAAAATAAATCAATCATATATAAGCCATCATATAGAGTGCCAGAACCAACTAACTCTGAATTGCGGAATAAGTAAACTTTTCTATCACCAAAATGAAAAGTATAGCCACATCTATCCAAAATAGATACAGATATCAAGTTTCTCCTAATAGAAGGAATATAAGCCGTATCTAATAGATCCAAAAAATAGCCTGTGGCTAGATGTAGTCTGACAACTCCTATGCTTTCAACTTTGGCTGTCACTCCATTGCCCATGTGAACTATCAACTCCCCTTCATTGGGCTCCCTCCTGCTTCTGAATTCCTGTAAGGAATTCGTTATATTAATGGTTGCACCAGTATCCAACCACCAAGTATCAGAAGGAACATCAACTAGATTAGATTCAAAACCTACAAAAGCTACAAGAATACCTTTCTTTTCCAACCATGCTTTGAATCCCATGCATTCAGCTCTCTTGTGCGCAGGTTTCTTACAAAAGTGGCACTTTCCCTTAAAGCTCTCAGAAGTGGAACCAGAAGTGGTAGAAGAATTACCACGTGAAGTTTTCTTTCCAAACTTTTTCTTCTTGAAAAACTTATTATTGCCCTTTGAAGAGCCTTTCTTCACACTCCCACTCTCTTGAGTAGTCGCCATCATAACAGTGTGAGATTTCCCCTTCTTCAATGATTCCTCTTCTTGAACCACATAAGCAGTCAACTCAGTGATATTCCAAGTATCTCTCTGAGTATTGTATTGGCTTCTCAAATTGCCAAATTGTGGTGGAAGGGATTCAAGGATTTGGAAGACCAGGTAGTCATCAGGCAGATTGACATCCATGTCCTTTAGCTTCTTATGGTAACTGGTCATCTTAAGGATGTGCTCTCTCACCCCAGAAACACCATCATACTGAGTGTTAGCAAGTAGCCTCAGATAGTTACCCTTTTCTGCCTTATCTACCTTCTTAAAAGTTCTTCCAACAGCTGCCAAGTAATCTTTGGCCTTATCACATGCAGGGATGCTATCTCGAGTTGTTCTATCAATGGTGTATTTCATTGTATCCAGACAGTGTTTATTGGATTCATCCCAAGCTGCCCACTCTGCTTTTTCAGCAGCAGTGCTCTTATCTGTGGGCTTGGCTGGTTCATCAACTCTTAATGCCAAGTCTCTATTCAATATAGATAGATAAAACAAAATGGACTCACGCCAGTTCTCAAAATTTGTCCCAGTTAAATTCTTGAGGGAGGATATCTAGAGCTGAGGAAGCAATAACAATAGAATTATCAAGCATGCAAAAACAAAATCATGCTAGAATCAATTACTCCTCATTCTAAGTTTCTCCAATAGCAACATAATATGTTAGGCATCCTTTATCAGTATAGGAGTGCACTAACCTAAAGATAAAGCAGGCAAGTTGAATATAACACCAACATTGACCTATTACCGACAGGGTAATGAAGCCACTCAGTAGAAAATACTCAACAAATCTCTTTATCTACCCAAGTATCCTACCAATTAGTGATTTGCCGACATGGCAGTATCATCACTCGTATGGATCTTAGTAATAACAATAACAATCCATCGCAAAATTCATAATCAATAATGATAAATGGACAATCAATTGCAAAACATCAAATAATTTATCATGATTGGTCCTACAATAAGCAGATACACAATCACTCAAAATTGTAGTTTTGCATCATAGATATATTTCATACATTAACAAAATTGAGGCTAAATAAACTTTGTCAAACGCAATTAAAGTTTCTACCAAGATATTAAATCAAATAAAATATCTACATGCCTCAATGAAATATATGACTGTTATGCCCATAAGATTCAACATTGATGGATTATTTTAAAATTTAAAATTTAAAATTCTGAAAAATCGCCAAAATTGTAAGGATTTTGGACTAAACTGAAGAATTTTCAGAATTATGCTTACTATTTTAAATATTAAAACTTTTGGCCCAAACTGTAAATAAAATAAAATAAAATGTTGGGCCATAACATAAGTTACCAAAATTCAAGGGACCAAAATGATCTTTTACAAAATTGACCGTCGGTCAAGGACCATTTCAAAAATTTGCAAATATATTGGGCCATAGTGACATTTCGTAAAGTTTAGGGATCCAAACAAATTTATCCCACCATATCATCTTCAACCTCGGATGTCTCTACAGTGTTGCTACAGTAAATTTACAGTAACCTCATTCATACCATCCCGATTTTGGCCACCAAAAATCACGGAAAAATTATATTTTTACTCCAAAATCATCACTCATGCATTATTTAACAACGATTTGATCAAATATGCCCAAATCCAAAACTTCAAAAAATCCGAAATTAAAGGAAAAATTCCATGAGTGAGATTTCACCAACAAATCAACTATGGTTTACAAGGAAATGCATAACCATGAGCTCTGATACCAATTGATGAAACAAAAACAAATTTTATGCCCTTAATCGTGCATTTCCAAATTAAACACATATTTTAGTAAATTTCGAAATTTATCGCGATCTCCTATGAATCCGACCTTGAAAGCTTGTTATGGAGTCTCAAGAGAGTTGCTACTTGCTTGAGCTAGCTTCTGAATTCCCTTTGCTTCAGCTCAAGGATCGGCTTGCTTCAAAATTTACTGTACATACACACACAAGAGACGAGAGGGAGAGGGAGAGAAAGAGAGAGGTGCACTGCACTCATGCCACAGATTTCTTGAACAGTAAATTTTTAATGGGCTGAAGTTTCTTAAATACAGTGGTTGAGCGCAGGGACCCCTCATGTGTTAGTACAAAATTACTCATCCCATTATGAGTTAAAATAACACAATTAAAGATTATACTTGTCTATAATATACTACTGTATAGGGTATATCAAAATCAGACTCATTAACACAATATTTGATCACTTAATAAATGAGTCTGTCAAAATTACTCAATAAGATTTGACATTAGTCACGTATTAATTCGGTAAAATATAGAAAACAATTAGAATGATTTATGCCAGTCCACATAATGTGAGAAATAAATCTAACAGTATCAGCTATGCCCTAACATATTTGGTGCACAACAGATTGATTTAAACAATGGGTACGGTCTATATAAGTGCATTTTAGAAGAAGTTGAAGACATCTTTTGATTTTAAAATTGAAAGCCCGAATAACTCTATCCTTTGAAGCCAGCAATAAGAAATTCTCAGCCTTTGGAACATATATGACTACTAATTAACAGATTTTTGAAATCTACGCAAGTAAAATCCTAAAAGTCCAAAGCGTGATATACAATGAAATATTAAGACTCCCTAACTACAAGCCTTCTATTGCTATTATTCATTTAATTATGTTGCAATTTTCCCATAAATTATGTTTAATGATTGAGAAGAAAGAAAAAACGGATGTTGACTGCAAATCTTGGATGCCTGAAAATCGATCCCTACAGAAAAAAATAGCAGCCATAAAAATTTAAAAGAAGATTATGAAATTTTTAAATAAATTTCAAACTCAAAACACACGTAGGCGGGGTGTACGGAGTCTGTCATGCACTCTTCTTTCACTTGTATGTCTTTAAGTGTAATTGTAATTAGGGGTAAAGTTGTAAACAACCAAAAGGAGTTTTAAAAGGAAATTGAAGGGATGCTAATAGCTCGCGTCTTAAATGATTTCTTCACTCTCTCTCTTTTCATTCTCTTATAATTGTTCATTTCTTCCTCTTCTTCAAATTACTCATATAATGCTAACTTATTTAAAATAAGTCTATGTATGTAAATTTGAAATTGCTTTATTATTATTCAAAATATTGTTTTGTTATTTAACATTTAACAAAGGATTATAATATTATAATGATTAAATAAATAAATAATTCATTTAATTAAATATTTAATTACTTTAAAATATAATTTTTTTAAAAAATTATATTTAGTATTATATGATGATGAATTAGTAATGACACTTGTACATCATTAAATTTAATTTTTATTATTTTAATACGAATTTTATGTTGACAAATTATAAAGAGCACTTGGGTTGGCAATTTAATCATATCCTAACTAATATCATGACCTCATGGGATAAAATTTTTGACATTTGTCAGATTATAGGGTGGGCAATCCAAAGGCTGTTAGCTGAGATAGGGCATGAGTTAGTTGAAATGATTTCTTCACTTCTCTCCTCTCTTCTCATTGTATTATAACTATTCATTTTTCCTTATTGCCCTTTCCCTTCCTCTTTCACATTATGTTTGGTTTTGTTTTCTCTCTTTCTGTTATTATTTTTTGAATTTTTGTTTTCAATTTTCAATTTTTTACTCTGCTTCATATATATATATATATTCATTTATATGGAATATATAAATCTCATACAAAGCCATGATTTCTGCATTTAGCACACAGCATAAATTTCAGTCAAAAAGAGAAGAAACTCTTCTCTTGCAGACTGACCTTTCAAAAGCAAACACAGTTATTCCTGAGCCAATCCAATGGAAAGATGTCAATCTTTCTGCATTTAGATTGTCATAATTCTTTACCAAATTCTCATAATTCTTTACCAAATAGAAGAAAGATATGAGATTTTCTAACCAGAGAATTTCTTCAAAACAGATAATGCCGCCAAAAAAGAAGGACAAAGGTAAAGCAGTTCTTAAAGACTCCGAATCTCAAGAAACCTCCAAAGAACCCCAATCAACTCCTTCCAAAGAAAAATTGCTTTCTTCAGCCATGCCCATTAAATCTTAGATTGAAATGGTTGAAGAACATGAGACCAAATACAAAGACATTTCCACTGATGACCAAATAAAGCAATGGATGAGTTCCATTACCAAATCCCCTGAGCTTATGCTCGCTCTCCAAAACCTTTCTCAAAGCCAAATTGTTCCTAAAGAAGATATAAAAATTGCAAAACCCAGGATCGAAGGAAGGGTGTGTTTTCAAAAAGGAAAATATTATTGAATGGCTTTAATAAAACGATTTGATATTGCGGAATTGAAACGCGGTTTGTTCTTTTTAACTTGTTTTACCAAGTTTGATTAATGGATTCTTTAAATAGATGGAATTGCAACGGCTTTGTTCAATTTTATATATCTGATTTGGTACGTGGCGTTGTTATGCCTTGGATCCCACTATTATGGTTGTGAGGTCTGATCAAACTTAGACTTGATTAGGATCCCTGCACCGAGGTTTCCAGCCTAATATACCAAAGCAGTTTTCTTTACCAAATTATAATTAGATTGCTTTAAACGAGGTTGGTTAATTTTATTATTATTTTACCAAATAAGAATTAGATTCTTTGAAGCCTAGATCATACATCTAAGGTCGGGTGCATACACAGTACCAGATCCGGATCCCGGAAATGATGCTCTGAAGGATTGGAGGGAGAAGAGAAGAGATACGACTGAGGATTGAGATCTGGTCTCGTTGCCTCAGAAGAATGTACAATTTTTATGGCAGATCTGATAAAAACCAGTCTGCGATCATGCTTTAAAAAGAAAATACTTTAATTTAAATGCGGAAAAATAAATTGCTTTGAAATTAAATTACAGAAATTTAAATGCATAAATTTAAACATGCATCTTACTTTAAATTAAATTGCGGAAAAGTAAATTGCTTTAAATAAATTTACAAAGAAAATCTAAACATACATCTTTCTTTTTTCTTTAGATTGAATGCTTTGATCCAATTTTACAGATCTCTAAGAAGAAAAAGATTGAAAGAAGGGAAGATTACAAGACTGAAAGCTCCCTTGATGCCTTGAGCATATTACAAGACAGGGAATAATGCTTTCGGGATGTCTTGACCAGACTTCCGAGAGAGAGAGAGAGGAGAAGAAGAAGAGAGAGAGAGAAGAGAGAGAAAGAAAATCCTAGATCTGAAAAATTCTGAGGAGTCTAAGTCTTCCTCTTGAATTATATACATGACTTTAAAAATAAACTGCAGCGGCCCTGTAGCGCTTCAACTGTAGCGGGAGCGGAGCTGCTTGGAACAGTAAACTTTGGAAGTACAATGTTTTTTAATTTAGAAATTCGGGTGAAGAGACATGTGCGCTCTCACTTATGTCCAGGGGACCACCCGAGGGTACAAAATATAGTATAAATGAATATATACTGAATATTAAAATTACTTTTTTTTAAATACATGATAAATGTACATAATGCTTTACAGGAAAGTAAATAATTATTTACAATGCTTTATAGGAGAGAAAATGCCAAAACAATCATCTTCATTTTCATCTCCAAAGGAAATGAACGGCTCTTCGTCTTGATCAGTTTCTTCATCTGAGGTCTCAGTAACAGAAGACTTTGACCGTGAGGTGAAGAGCTGTTCCATTACTTTGAAATATTCATCTTCTGATTTGGCACTTGCCAAGAGAGATTGGGCTTTGGATTTTTGGGTAAGGAAAGTTTGTTGGGCTTTGGAATGCTTAATGGATGGTTGAAGAAAACATTTGGCAGAGAGCCAGTCACGGATCATTGTGTCAGTCAATTTTGACTTTTCGTCAAATTTTGACCACCATTTGACTTTGAATGTTCTTTGTAAAACGAGTTGGTTTTCTTGGGTATGAAATCTAAGATTCCACATCCATACCCATGGGAGGAAGAAATTTGTACAGAAACAGAGAAAGGGGGGAAACCTTTTCTCGGATTCAGTAGGAGTATAATGTGCTTTAAAGATGGTTAAACATTGGGTGACATTTTGGGTTAGGATTTGAGGAGTTGGGCCAAAAATGTTCCACCAATGATGAAACCAATTTGGGAGGCTTTGGACGGTTATTTTTGAATTGAAGAAAAATAACCATGAATGGGTTTTCTTTGGGTTTTGAATGAAAAATGTGTTGTACCATGCTTGTTGGTAATCCCAGTAAGAATAGGTTAAGCAATGTGGCAAACACATTTGAAAATTTGGAGGGAATCTCCTTTGTGTGTGGAGTTGGTCACTCCACTGGTTTGGGCTCAAAACTTTTAAAATGGTAGCTGTTGAATAGACTGGTTCTTTATGGGTTTCATTGAGAAAGAAATGTTTGAATTTAACTGACTCAGTAACTTCTAAAATGCTTTGATAGTAAGATTGAGGTTTTGTAAAATCCCACGGTTTAAAAACCAGCTTTTAGGAAAAAACTTTGAAATTGCTTGGAAAGGATCAGAATGGTAAAAATCATCTTCCATTGATAAAATGTTTTGAAAATGGGTTTTATCAAACCAATCGGAAGTTTTCTTTGAAGGGGTTGGCTGGGAAAGTACAATTTGGGAGGATGAACTTTCACCAGAGACAACCACATTTTGGGAAGAGGGCTTTGAAACTTCTTTTGGAAT
>MKYO02029535.1:0-110454 GCA_002013955.2 Citrus medica
ACCATCAGAATGTAGAATACCAAGCCTTTTACATGATTTCTGTGGGTCATCTTACAAAGAATTTCAAGGTAGAAGTAGGGACAGATTATACAGATGTTCCTTAAATAAATAAAACCTGGATTCGAACCCGTAGAGCCAGAGGAATAAAAGCCATATTGAGCATAGCAAAGGATCTTTATAAAAGGAATTTTAGAACCATCATCAGATTCCAGAACTATATCCTTGTAACAGCAGAAGACAGCCATACACAATCAAATATCCTGTTAGAATTAATAAATGAAATAAGTACTATGCGTTTCCCAAGTAGTAGTGAGACCATGCAGCAAGCTTACCAGCTTATGGAGATAAGCCATCCAAACAAGTAAAAAGAAGTAACACGCGTGGCAGCCAAAATAATGAAATGCCCGACAAGATAAGATGATGATAGAAGATGCTCGTGGCAGACAAGATAATGGAGATGCCCGACAAGATATGAGAATAAAGTAGAAGCACGTGATTGTCAAAGAAAAAAGAAGAATAAAACAAAAGCTCGTGATAATCAAAGAAGACACGTGGTTTGAAATAAAAAAATGTAATAATGTAGTTAAGTAATGAATGATGTAAGAGCCCAATAATGAGAGGGCAATAATGTAATCCTGTAGCATAAACAGTTTTGATCCTGTAACATAAACAGCTTTGATATAAAATAAAAGAGGAAGAGAGAAAGCTCTTAGAGCTTATCGGTGCAATAATTCAATCATCTTCTAAGAGTTCAAAATTCTCTGAAAAAATGAAGAGCTAAACCACTCCTCTGCTCCAAATCCTAAATCAACACATCATTGATCAAAACAAATAAACACCAGAGAAAGGAAAGAGAAACCTAAAATTATTCAACGATTCTAAGCACAACGATCGAGATCCATACAGTAAGGCTGCTCGAGTTCGTTGATCCCGTTGAGGCAAGGAGGCCGTTGAGGGAATAAGGACAACCAGGCTGCAAGTCACTGGAAAAAGATCGAAAGGCGAAGAAACAAGAATAACTTAGGTAATAATTCTCAATCTTTATCTGTTGGTGGAAGTTTGTTGATGATCGAAGATGAGGAGATTTATGGAGGAAGAGCAAATTCTCAGAAGTGAAACTCTTTGAATAAATTGATTCAACATGAATAACTATATTTTGTTAGGAAAATCTAAAGAATATATGGTAAACCCAACAACTAGAATAACATATAACAATTATATGATGATTATAGATTTTAATTTAGGATCATTTAAACAAAGTTCATATCTTGTTAGTAAACAAGAACTTGTTAGAACAGAAGACTTACAAGCAGTATATAGTCTTAATCTACCACAAGAAATAAAACGAAAAATTATAAATCATATCGAAATAGAGAATCTGAAACATAACATAATCATGTTAACTATAGAACAAGCAATTGACATAGGTCTAGCATATATGGAACATGAAAGTCTAAGAATAGGACCATCTTACATAACAGATATAGGAAATTCAGATAATGAAGTACTGGACATATAATTTGAAAAATACAAAGAAGTATATAGGCAGGAATCCATCGACATAAGTTCCAAAGGTGAACCCGAATGGGCACTAGTCTGGTCTGCACTGATGGTCAACAAGCCACGTACTTCTATTTGATTTAATTTAATAATAAACACTAGAATTAAAACTTGTAAAAACTATTTTAATAATATTGACATATTTTTTACTTTAATTTTCTCAGTAGCCATTTGTAATTTAATTATTTTGATTTCAGTTATTTAATTTGAGTATTTAATTTTTAATTTTTATTAATTTTTAATTTTAATATTTTTTACTTTTATTTTTTACTTTGATTTTTTTATATTTATTTTATTTAATACACACCCAAAATGGTATCAGAGCCAAGACCACAACAGATCTTATAATAAACTTAAATGGATCCCATAGAAGGTATAGTAAACTGTCTTTATGCATTAAAGGTATATAGTAAAGAAGAAATAAAGAATTTAGTAAAAGCAATAAAAACAGAAAAAAAAGTAATATAAGAAATATAGATCTTGAGCTAGTACAAGAGCTTCGAGAAAGATCTATAGACACCATAGGAGGTGAAATTTTAATAGAAAAGAAAATGAAATTTATAGATGAATTTATAAAATTCTTGGTATACTGGTATACAGTAGAAGCATTGCCATGAATCAACACGCATTTAATGTAATAAATGAATTAACAAAAAAATATAGATCGCATGAATTTAGGATGAGAAAACATAATAAACTTATACATGAATCTAATAAATCAAAAGATAAATTTATTAGAAGAAGAAAGAGCAGGATTAATAAATATAGGACCAGAATTTTATTCTGAGTTTGCAAACCTATATGAACTTGACAACCATTTACTATTATTTAAATAAATAAATAAAACTCTAGAAAGAATGAAAAATAGATATATAAGGGATGGAAGGAGACAAATACATCCAGGACCATAAAAAACTAAAGATAAAGAGAATTAGAAGGACCCTTAAGAGATTGGCCAAAAGGAAAAAGACAAAGAATGTAAGTTACGCTTAACGCAACTTAGGGATTCCCTAAATATATTTATCGAACCTAAAAAATTTCGATTGAACTCATTAAGCACATTCTTCTCTTGTTTTTTCCGAAATTTTTCGCATGCTTTCTTCCTCGTCGTTTTGGTTTCTTCTTGTCGTTACTTTGAATTTGGAAACATGAATATAAAATAAGTTTTAAAGAATGTGCGCATGTGCCCATTTTCGCAATAATTATCCTTATTCCTTATAGTTTGGGTTCAAATAGATTTTAAATGATGGAGAAATCAAGCGAGTCATTTTAAACTAAATAAAACTTTAGGATTAAAGGGCCGGAAATATTTTACTAACGCAATTCTTTTTCTTTTTTTTTGAATTAATCTACCCTTCGTCTTCTTCTTCTATTTTCTTTGTTTAGGATTTTTACATTTATTGGATCATTGTAAGATTCTTTAAAAACTCAAAATCAAGTTCAAGCTAGGGAGTCTAATAAGTGTATAGTCCAATACACCCTTAGATTATGTAGTGTCAATCCCCACCCTTTAATTAAGTTAGCTTTAGAGTATGACCAATCTGATGTTTAAATGGATGCTTTCCTAGCAAGTACTATGTACCTCTTCAAACAGCCCGTTTAATTTTGTAGTTATCTTCAACGGATATTGAAAGTTTAACATACACCAAAGTTGTGGAAGAACATGCAATTCCTTTCAGTCAAAGAAGACTGTACTGTCATTATCTTCAAAGAAGGCTCCACTTTAAAAAACACAAACCATATGTATGCATGTAGCTTGACTGGTAATTAAACGCTCTCGATCCTGCACTGAATAAAGAAACCCAGCAGTGAAACTCATCTACTTTAACCCATTAGAGTAATAAAATGGCTTTAGACTCATAAGTGCAGAAGGATAAAGGAGTCAGGGCTATTGGCAACGAGAATAATTTGTCTTCATATATTAAACTGTCCAGCTATGTTAATTCTACGTCTGTTTGAAATCAGTTTTCAAACCACAAATCAAATCAAGATTAATGTCTGATATCATCCCTTCCAAAACAGAATATTAAAGTACAATAATTTCTTATTGCATTCATTTGGTGAAATCCAATTTCTAGCACAAAGATGAAAGGTAATGCACAATATCTATAGCTAGTACATAATATCCCAAAGAAAAGGATCAATGCATGCAGAATGCAGTTTAGACTTCCACATAATTTATGCTGTAGTTAAACAGTAACTCTATCTATAACTTCTCCTCATCCATAGCTGTCCGCAAAGTATATACTAGGGGGACACAAATCCTATCTTATGGATGAAAGCGATCTTCTCATACATTATAGAGAAAATGAAAATCATGATTACTAGCCGATATCCCTACCTCTTGCGGCTTAATTAGGTTTTGAGCTATCTTATAGGTTCATCTCCTAAACTTATAAATGGAGGTATTCCATCAGTATTAATTCATACATTTCAACAATTACACAAAACTGCCATTAGGTTTTGAGCTACCATATAGGGATACGATTCCTATCAACAAAGGTCTTCCCCCACTTTTCGTTCAGATATTTCACCGATTACACTTTAGCGTTCTACCGTATATAAAACTCTTGTCCTTGATCAAGAAACAGCCCTCAATTCTTGATCAAACCTGCAAAACCCCTAATTTCAATCTCCTGGACTTCAAGAAACTGGTACAACAATATAATCCGTTGGTTCATATATGAGCTAATTTTCCAATGAATTTTCAGTAGCCACCACTCTCAAAACTACCTTAAAGACATATCTTTTCATGCCTATAAGCCTTTGCAACCAACCTGACACTTATACTAGCTTCAAGAACCTCAAAGGTCAACTTAAACCTTAAACAGCTCCTTCGCCATCAAGACACTGACAGACCTGTCCTAGCAACCCCAATCGCACGTTGCAAACCTTTATCATTATCCTCAAGCTCTCATATCAACGGGTTCGCAGACCACCTTTAATATGTAAGACGACTCAATGCACCAAACTGCAATTATCAAGACTACATTTATAGGAAAATGATAATCAAACCGAATCAGTTGATCGAATTTGCTGACAAACAAGCAAAACAGTCCCTTTTTTGGCTGGCTGATATCGGTTGTGAATGAGAGCCAGCAAAAAATGGTACTGTTTTGCTTGTTTGTCAGCAAATTTGGTCGTCTGGCTCGGTTTGAATATCAGCACTCATCTCTATATTTTCACCTTTAGGCAAAATCTCCCAAATCAAAGCTATTTCAGACAAAGTACAAGGCGTAAAAATACAATTTTTCAGGGTTATGGGGCAACCGGTACATCAGAGCCTGAGCATATCTGGCATTGTTGCCCTTTATACGGTCTATATTACCTTCAATCTTTCAGTAAAACAATCAATAATAAATGACACACTGACATTACAGAGCTAGTATCAGAATCCAAAAACATTTTAACTATTTATGGTTTCAAATGAGTTTTCACTACCACAAATCAAATCAAATCATGATTAATGTCTAATCTTAACATTTCCAAAACAGCGAATATATCAAAGTGCATTAAACGTTTGTTTGGTGAAATCCAATTTCTAGCACAAGGATGAAGGTAATGTACAATATCTATAGCTATTAAACAACATCACCAAAGAAAAAGATAATTTGACAGACAGTAACTACCATATTTAATTTCCAATGAAAGATTTTCTGGATAAGCTTCACCATCTTATGTAAATTAGTTAGCTGAAGAATATAATTTTATCAAAGCACATTTAACAAAATGGAAAAGAGATGTTGCATCGATTAATGCTGCACTCACACAACAAATACAAAAATGCTGTAAACGTAAACCCCACCCACCCACATCTGCACCTGCCAATAGTTTGTCACACAATGAAGAAAACAGGTTTCCAGGCTCTTTAACACAAGTTCTCTCTATTTTGCGTAAAACAAGTTCTTTCAAATGAAAAGAAGAAAAAACACTAAAAAAGTTTCCTAATATAGAAAACAAACAAACAGCTATATCTCTTCTAGAATTTATTCAAACCTCCTAATCGTTAACACACAACAGCATGAGGGTATGGAAGCTAATTTAGCACCGTTCTTTCATTCTTGCTCGGCGTTGGGTTCGGCCTCGGGCTCGGCGTTGGGTACATCATTATTCGTTTCATCCAACACCACCTTGCCACACATAACCAAACAGGCTGGCACTGCTTTAGTCAGGGTTCCTTTTGCAAATCGCCAAATCTTTGAGCTTGACTTGGGCTTCTCCTCCGGCTTCGGTTTCTCAAGAGCAATAGTGACAGTGAGGGTTTGACCCTCCATCAAACTCGAGATCGCACTCCCAGTCGCATCAACCGGCAACTCGGCAAGCTTCTTGATCTTCCCGTACTCTTCAAGCACAGACTGCACAGTGTTCAGCTCGATAACTAGCTTGCCATTTTCAACCTTAGTCGCCACATCCTTTTTCTCAATCTCAGGCGGTAGATTGAACACCTTCACCACCATCACCTTATTGTCTCCTCCAGGAAACTCAATGACCATGGTAGCGTTGAGGAAACGGATGACTTTCTGGATCTCTCGTTCAGAATTAGGAAGCGGCTGATGCTGATCGGCAACAACGATCTCCGGCTCACCGACATGTGGCAACTCGAAATTCATCGAGATCGAGCCATTCTTCTCAGTCTTCAGGTCAACAAATTTGTCCCCCCTGCTTTCAAGCATATCAGAGACCGTCTTGAGAGCACCGGACCGATTGGGAGCTCTTGCGGTGGCTTGAAAAGGTAAAACCTCGGTGGTACCCCACTTCTCGACCTTCACAGACTCATCGGCCAAGGCGTCTTTGGGGATCGCGTCAACAGAGGCAGAGGGCAGATTGGTTTTGTTCTCAGCGGCCATCGGAAAACGTTTGCAGCTGTTTATTTTCAGATCGGATTGGAGACCGGTGTTCACTTGAGGAACCATGCGCTTACGGGTTGGCGCTTTTTATTCATCCTGGGAGGGGGTCATTACATTTTTTGAAAAAGACCTCTGTCCGGTAGTTTCATCACAGCTGTTCGAGTTTTTTTCAAAAATGCCAAAATACCCTTTTCTTTCATTTCGATTTTGGGTAAGACAAACAAAATTTATTATGTAATTTAGCGATACATAAGTCGGTTTAATAAAAATGGATTGTCAAGAGAGATAAATTTTTGACACATTAAAAGAAGCCTCTGCAAATAATAATATATGGACGTATATAACTATATTTTTAAGAAGAATTAAATTTATTTTTCTGGTATCAATCCTTTTTTTTTTAAATAAAGGCATATTTTAAAAATTGTCACAAAAAAATAACATAAATTTAATTTTTTAAATGTCTATAACAATTTTATTAGTCCCTAAAAAAATTGCCTAAGACTACATTAACTTTTGCTCCCTTTTTCATCCCAAACACATTAAGCTAAAATGAATGTTATTAGTTTAATTTGTTGTTCTCTATTCTAAAAAATGGTCAAAGTTGCAGTTCATGTCTTTATCAGTTGACAAAAAGTTTCCATACAAATCTCAATTAATTGTGAATTCTTTTTTCAATAAATTCTTTTTAGATACGTAGTGTATTGTGTATTTTTTGTTTGAGTTAAAATTAATTGCGTCCACAGTTTATTAAACGTTAAGTATGCATATAGATTCTTTTTATTTTTGGTATTTAGCTATGTCTTTTTTTTTTCAACTGTGAAAAATTATCGTATTTACATATTTATGTTTAATCTTTGAGATTTTAGATTCGGGATTTCTCTATCTTTGATTCGAAAAAGCATGTATAAGAATTTATTGATTTCCTTTTGCAAAATTAAATTTTTTTTGGGTCAAACATTTACTAAAAGCTAACCTTCTTTTTTGGATTATTCTCAAATGGTGGATATCTAAAGGCCTTTTTCCCTTTCTTTTTTTTTTTGAACAGATTAGTTAACATAAAGAGTACTTAAAAAAAACTTTAAAACTTTCACGAAGTGAAGTTTTAGATTCTGAATCGCCTCATAAAATATTAACTTATTCATACGAAACTATTGCATAAAACAATTATTTGATTTTCTCTTTAGTTTTCCTTGTTTGACTGGCTTGGTAAGTGAGATTCATGTGGAAATGATTATATTTTAAATAATTGGAAAATTCTACCTGTTTTGACAGCCAATTATAATATAGTAAAAGAGGATGAGCATCATGAAGAATTATTCTTACAAAAAAATAGAGTAAAAGAGAATAAGCAGGAATCTTACAATATCATATTAACTATTTGAGAAATGATGTATTGAAATATTCTAAATTGACATACTTAATGGTGGCTGTCTTTCAAGCCTTACTTTTTTTAATTGTTTTTAAACTTATGATTGATACTTGCCATTTGTTGCATCTTCTTCCGCATTGTGAATTTGATTTAACCTGGTCAAGTTGCAAATCAAGGGGTTTTATTTAGAGAACACTTGATCGAGGCTTTTGTAACCTTTCTTTACTTGTGAAGGGACTGATTTTTACCTTCACTAATTGAATTTACTCTTCCATCCTAAGAGTTTAAATGAAAATACATAGAGACGTACTTGTAAAGACGCTCTAAAACTCAAGTTAGGATTTGTGAGAAAGTATGCAAGTAGAACAATAAAAGAGAGAATTTAATGGGATAGTAAAGTTATCAAAGTTTTCATGTGTCTAAAATTGTGACTGATACTCTGTTTATAGAAACAAGTCTCAAGATAAATTTATTATCCTAAAGGGTTCGCCAAGTGTCCATTATTGTGACCCGGACACATATTGCTTCAATTTTTTAACCCCTATTTTCCGGAGTTATAATTCTTTTTGGAGGTACTTGTATTTCTTGAGTTTACTTTATTTTCATGTGTCTGTTTTTTTTTTTTAACAAAGCACGTGAGGTTTGGAGGGACTCTGGAGCATCATTAATTTCCAGAGTTTAGACCAAATGGTTTGTTGAAGAAAGCGCGCGATTACAAAGTTGTGAGGGGGGAGTAGAGAAATAGAGGGTTATGTAACTTAGCTGTTAGAGAAATTAATGAAGCATAAGAATCATAAAATTTAACTTAAAGAAACTGGAGTTTAAGTTTTTGTTTTTCATGGAAATTTGTTTAATTATGATCATAAAGTATTCAATTGAAGTTGTCCATATTTTATAAATAATTTTTTTAACTTAAAATTAGAGCATGGAAAACAATTTTGGACCTCTCAAAATAAATAAATAAATAATTTTGGAGGTTAACATGAGACTTACAAGTCTTTATTTTATTTAAGAATTGGGCAAAATCGCGGTGCTATTGGCACACCTCCATCTTATGACCCCTAAAAACCCTTCTACGAAAGAAGGGTTTTTAGTAGAAAATTTTAAAACATCGTACAATTGCTTTTAACACCTTTGTGCTAGCCCTTTACTGTAAACCACATTTACAGGTCTCGTCGTCTCTTTCTCAACTTCTTTTCCTAATTATTATTATTATTATTATATTTTATATGTTTAGTCAAATCATATGTGAAGTTGTAAACAAAACTCTTGATATCCCTCTCTTACTGTTCACCCTCTCACGAACAAGATTTCGTTGAATTTTTTGTTTTCATGTTAATCAACTAACTGCTTATAGCTCAAACTAATGCATTTTTTTTTCAACAATGATTTACTTATAATTCAAAGTCTTATATATTTGTCTCTCTATTTTCACAATGAACATAATTAAAAAGGAGAATTTGTTTTAATATTTTTTAATATGCACATCTGAGATTTGTTCTCTCAATTGTTATATGAGTAATATGATTGATCTGATTTTGGTTAGGAGGGGCTGATTGCTAAGGATCCTTTGGTAATGAGATTCACAAAACTTACAACAAATCATCGGAAATAATATTGATTTATCATCCTCAAAAATGGTGGAAATCAGAGAATCCACTCTTTTCTTTTGTATGTTTAAAGTTCTTGGGACCAAAAAAATTCACCACGTCAAAAATGTGTCATAAAGATTTCTTCTTTGAGAATGTTATAAGATACTTTTACCCACTTCACCTACTATCTTTCAACGTGAAAAAACTGCAAGTTAGTATAAAGAGTTTCATATGAAATCATTTCCTAATTCAATTAGACTATGTCTGTTTATTTGTCTATTATGGTAATATTCTTTTAATAAATATTTGTAATTATACAAACGGGTTTTTAAGAGATCAATGGAGGGTGCTAACAATCCCACTCATCTCTGTAATGACATTAAAATTGGGCTAAATTACATGAGAGTTGGGCTTTTGTTTCTTGTTTTCCCTAGGGATCCCCACAATGTCCACAATCAATTTTCGTGGAAAATTTTAAAAGCCATTTATGTGAATTCAACGGTCAAATTTTTCCTAAATATTAAGAGTAATGATAGACGTTTGAAATCTTTTATCTCAAATTTCATCCCAAATAACATGTCGTCCATTAATTAATTGTTAATTCTTGGGAAAATATCACTTGTATACCCTAAAATGACACTTGTATCAAACATATCACAATACTTTTAACATGTATCGCTCATATATTCTAAGTTGATAAAATGTGTCTGCCGTCCATCAAACCGTTAACTACCCTTAGAAAGTTAACAGAGTTGTGGCAAATTGACTATTTCGCCCCTAAAACTCAAAATAAGGTAAAAAGACAGATTTGTCCAAAAAATTAACGTAAATTTTCAATTCACAATTTTTTTAATTTTGTTATTAACAATACATTTTTTATTAAAAAATATGAATTATTAATGGTACAATTATTAACAATTATTCATAAAAAATCATCTATATTATACCATAAAAAATTATTAACAACATATTATTTGTAATTATACATATTATATCATAAAAAAATCTCAGTTAAAGCTTGGAGGAGTAGATCTTTAAAAATTCAAGTTAAATTTTGGAGGAGTAGATTTGGTTCTAGAGTAGCATTTTTTTTTTAGTCCCGTTGAAACAACGTTGTTTCACATAGATGACATCATCTTCCGATAAATGGAATGACATGTCATTGTTTGTCAATATATATCATATGATATGTCATTTTTTAATAGGTAAATAGGACGACATGCCATTTTTTAATCAAAGTTTCTTCCCATCTTAAAAGACTAAATTACCCTTAAGATGTCAATGCTTACAAACGGTAGGTAACGGTTTGGTGGACGGCAGACACATTTTGTCAACTTATAGTATATAAGTGATACATGTTAAAAGTGTTGTAGTACGTTTGATACAAGTGTCATTTAAGGGTATGCAAGTGATATTTCCCCTTAATTCTTTACAAAATCCAAGTGAATAAATTTTATTATCCTCACTAACCAATTGATGAATATCATATCATATCATATCATTTGAGATAATTTTTTGAGATAAATAATTCGACGTGTGTAGCGCTACTCAAATATTAATAACATGTGCGTCGATAATTATTGTTTAACACACCAGGTATGGGTAAGCAAACCCAATCCAACTCAATTTACTCAATCTCATCTAATCCAATTCAATTAAATTTAGATGGATTAAATGAGTTATAAGGAGATGATTGATTTAATTTTTTTTAAACTTGATCAATGAATGGGTTGGGTTGGGTTCATTCTAATGAATCCTTATAACTCAACCCAACCCAAGAACAAAAAAAAAATCATAAAGAAAAATAGCGCTAATTGTCAATTATTAAATCTTAAATGATTAAATCTAATTTTGAAACCTTTTATTCTTTCATAGAAGTGGCTCTTTTAATCTCTCTATTAAACTTGACATTTATTCAGTTCTCTAGATACAAAATTCAAAGATCAAATTTGAATTCTCGCTAAAAATAAGTGGATAGATATTCAAACATAATATCATGTTATTTATTAATGAGTTGTTTTACTATTTGAATTTGACTTTGAATACCATGTAGATTTTTTTTTAATTTTTATATATAAATTTTTTTATTTTTTTATTTTAATAAACCCGATCAATTCAACCTAACTCAACCCAATGATTTAAGAGTCAGACTGGGTTGGCTTTTGTTAATTTTTTCTCAACTCAATAAATCATGAGTTGCATTGGATTAGATCTTTACAAACCCAATCCAACCAATCCATACCCACTGCCAACACCTGGTACTAATTTATATTGGAGATTCTTGTGTGCAGACGCAACTATTTCAACGATGTAACTGTTTTTTTTTTTTTTTTTGTCACATGGTTGTAATGCTATAAATGAACTTGTTCACATTTTACAGTGTTATAGATACGCATCTCTAATTTATATAATTTAAGTAACTAATTTAGTTATAATGTAATGTAATTTTTAAAATATTATCCAGAAGTAGAAGTAATGCATATTGAAACTATGCCTAAGGCTATGGTTTTGTTTTAACAGCTAGGAGTGTTTTTCAATTTTTTTTTTTAAACGACTCAAGTGTTGGGTTTGAGTCAGGCTGATCCCAAGTTTGACAATGTCCAGGTCTACCTGGAACATAATTTTTTAACACCTAGACTGGGCTTAAAAAACTCAGTGCTGGCCCAGTTTTTTAAGCATAGATATTTTTTTAATTTATCATATAATTTTATGATTTTTAAATTTTATTTTAATGAAATTGGTTTGAAAATATTAACTCTCAATATTTAAAATCGTAAAACAATGTAATAAGTGGGCTAAATAAATATAATTATTTAATTATTATATATTTTATAATTTTTCATAAAATTTGGGTTCTCGGCTAGACCTCAGGCTTATCAAATAAATTATAAGTTCGGTTCATTCCTAATCCCTAGGTAGGGTATTACTCAACTTATATTTTCCAAATCTTGTTTGAGTCAAGGCGGACCAATATTCTTAACATCTTTTTTAACATGTGTGTGTTAATATAATAAGGAAAAATGTCATATACACATTAAAATTTAGAAAATGATCATATAAACTCCCAAACTTTCAATTAGGGTCATCAAAACCCTCTTTTGACTACAAGACCCTTAGTAGATAGCGTCTAAAAAAATTAACTTTAAAGTTTTAAATAAATATAGATATAATTTAAATAGTTTAATTGTCTAGCAGACTAATAATATTAGAATATTTTTTAATATATAGAATAATTTTTAAATGTAAATTAGTATATTTATTTTAATAATATATTTGTTTATTATTAAAATTTTAAATAAATCTTTGGGTTAAATAGATTTTATAATTAATAAAATATATTTCATGTATTAATAAAAATAAAAATGATTTTATATAATATTAAAAATAATTTAAATTTTAAATATTTATTTTAATATTATTTTTTATATAATATAAAATTAGTTTAATATAATATAAGATTGTAAATTATTAAAATATTTTAAATATTGAAATTATTTTAAAATTTATATATTATTATATTATTTTTTTTATTTTTTTAAAACATTAGAGTTAATTTTTTTAATTAATAGAGTCAAAAAAATATTTTAATAAAAAATAATTTTGATATCTTAACTATATAATCATTTATTTAAATTTTAAGAGGGCAAATATTTTTTTTTCTAATAATAATAAAAAGAATATGGGCGCTGTACTGTCATTCAATTGATGCGGTAACATCTGTTGAGCTATCGTGCAAAATAATTTGTCCTCGCGGAAAATAATAATAATAATGACTATGGGAAAGACATTTTTCCGATTTCTAAGCAATTTAAATTTATTTATTAGGAGCCAGAGGAGGAGATAACCCCTCATAATCGAAGCTCTTGTCTTTTAATAAGTAAAGATAAGAAGAAACAGCCCACAAGCAGCCATGAACAGAAACAAAAAGATTGTAGCATCTGCGGCAATAGTAATAGCAATAGTCTCTGTAATTATATCAATCAACCAAACAAATACTACTCTGAGAAACCTCTTCTGTGCGCCGTGCATAGAAGGATCCAATAATAATCTGGAAGGTAGCAAGATCATCCAAGTCACTGGTGCTCTGGGTCCTGAGAGCATTGCTTTCGATCCCAATGGAGATGGCCCCTACACTGGCGTCGCTGATGGTCGTATTCTTAAATGGCAAGGTGATGAACTTGGTTGGACTGAATTTGCTGTCACCACTTCTCAAAGGTATCTACATATATCATCTCTTCAATTAATGACTCATTCTAGTTTTCAAATATACATATATATTAATTTCTTTTGCGCCATTAAACTTGCTGATGCGATTGCCTAGTTTTGATAGTTAGCTAAGAATTTTTTATTTTTAATTTTTGTTAATTATAGCGTGAGGTAATTAAAGTTGCTGGGGTAATAGAAGTTAGTAAGAAAGTACAAGTTACCTAATCTGTTTACTTAATGATTCTTGATTTCTTGTAGTTGCGGATGCCTGCTTTTGGCTAAGCAAAAAGTTAGCAGAGAATGATTCTTGTTTTCATATTGCTTTCTGTCAACTTAAAAACTATACTATTGTAAGTTATACACAAACCACTCTTTAGCCAAGTGGGAGTCACCCCCTTGTCTCATTTCTGGATCCATGTTCTGGACTTATTACAATCTACTAATCTGCAAAGGATCTTTAGCTATTAAAACTCACAAGTAATGGCCTAGAATTGGCATTACTCTAATTTGATAATTTTAGGTTATATCTATCTTTGTCCTAAGGGTTCTTACTATCAGTCTTATGTACTGTTAATTTGTTGGGTCCTACTCACTTTTATGTGAAGTGAAACGCAGAAACAAAATGGAAAGAAAATAACTAAAGAGAAAAGGTTAAAGTAGACCAGATGGGGTTTGTTCGTTTACTTGTATTCCATTCTCTGTTTTTGCTAAAGGTTGAAATGTTTGTTCTTGGCATGTACTACATTAAACTGTTCTAAATTATGATTTACCTTAATCTCTTATACTAATATCCTACTAATCTAAGACAATCACATCATTTATCAGTATGTCTGTTAAAGTAATGCCAACCTCACTTCTTTTGTTTCCTTTTTCCTCTCTTTTCATTCATTCTCTCGCTTAATGCGAGTTTCACCAAACATGAGTTGATGTGCCATATCAACATAGATTAATTATTTAATAAGACCTTTCTATGGTTCGAGCCTGTCACTATTGTGTCTGTGTCTTATAAAATGTCTGATCCCACTTTAATTAGTTATCTTAAAGATGATTAGTCAATGTGAGACTTGAGGATATTGGCTTTATGTCAGTTGAACTCTAACGTTAGTTATCATGCAAATTTAGCATGAAATAGTTGACAAATATTTTGTATAATGAATTTTTTATTCCTTGCCACTAACGAGCAATTTATGGATATAACATTGCTCCCGGCTGCCCAATGGGTTAGTCTTATGGTATGTTGTTGCCTAAAGATTTTACCAGCCAACTACCTATTTTCTGAGTTTCTTTGTTAAGAGCTATGCAACTGTGCGCTGAACCTAAAAAAATCCATGCTTTAACAACTTTAATTATGTATTCATTGCATTGCAGCTTCTCAAAATATAGTAATGTAAGAGTTCTCAGTACCTACAATCTTGTATGATAACGGCCCAGCAAGTGACATTAAAAAGCTTATTGAAAAAAAAAATAAGGAATGATGATTTTTTTTTTGGTTTTTCCCCCTCACAGATGAAATGGTATTTCAAAATTGTACTAGGTTGAAAGAAATTGGCCTGTCTACTGTATACTGTACACAGAGCTCTCTAATAAATCCGTTTCTTCTAATGTTATTGCTTCTCTTACTTATAATTGATTGGAAACTATACTTGTATACTTTTCAAGGAAGGAGTGTGTTCGACCATTTGCGCCAGACATTGAGCATATCTGTGGGAGGCCGTTAGGAATCCGATTTGATAAGAAAACAGGAGATCTCTACATTGCTGATGCCTACCTTGGTTTTCAAGTTGTGGGGCCTGAAGGTGGTTTAGCCACTCAACTAGTCACAGAAGCTGCAAGTCAGCCATTGCGCTTTACCAATGATTTGGACATCGATGAACATAAAGGTGTGATCTACTTCACAGATTCAAGCACAGGTTTCCAGAGAAGGTAATTTAGCAAAAATTTGCAGTTTCCTCTATACCTGCATAGTTTGGATATAAATTTGGGTCTGGCAGTACGTGCTATCCCTTCATAATGGCTTAGATATGTATATATATATATATATATATATTGTTAGGATAAATTCCTGCTGTATTTGGAAGTAATTTAAGACAAATTCCATGAGAAGATATTTCTTCTGTGTACCAGATCACTGAATTTAAGCATGGTAGTTAGAACCACTTAAACTATCAAACTTAGTGCAGTGATTAGAATATCACCAAACTTGGGTTAAATAAACATGAAAAGTTAGAAGTAACTACTGAAGAATTAGATAGAGAATATCATTCAAGTAAGGTTGAAAGGTTCGGCACGAAGATTGAGAAACGTTTCTTCTGTTTTATTTTATTTTATTTTTATAAAGTAATCAAAACTTGAATTATTGAAAGAAATTCATCTGTCAATCCCTATTTTCTTGATCACTTTTTCTCCTTATAAAACTTGAGGTTTCATTGCTTTATAATGCCTCTTTATTTAATTATTTAGTTATTTTTTCTGGATTATTATCCACGTGTCTTAGTTATTAGGAGTCAATTTATTCTTACAAAGACAAAAATAAAGTACAAGCTAAAAGTAGTAAAGGTGAAAACTTCACAATCTGAAATTCTGTTGAAACCTTTGTTTGCAGGCAATTCATGTCATCAATCTTGAGTGGAGATAAGACAGGCAGGTTATTGAAGTATGAAAAAACAACCAAAGAAGTAACAATCTTACTACAAGGCCTTGCATTTGCAAATGGAGTAGCATTGAGCAGAGACCGCACCTTTATACTAATAGCTGAAACCTCGAACTGTCGGATTCTAAGATTTTGGCTTCATGGTCCTAACAGTGGAAAGCAGGATGTTTTTGCCGAGCTCCCTGGATTTCCGGACAATGTCCGAAGTAATTCAAATGGGGAGTTTTGGGTTGCCTTGCATGCAAAGAAAGGACTTTTTGGAAAGTTGATTCTTCTGAATTCTTGGCTGGGCAAGACATTGTTGAAACTTCCACTAAGCTTTAGGCAACTGCATTCACTGTTGGTAGGAGGGAAGCCCCACGCAACTGCTATCAAGCTTAGTGAAAAGGGAGAAGTCTTGGAGGTTTTAGAAGATTGTGAAGGAAAAACTTTGAGTTTTATTAGTGAAGTGGAAGAGAAGGATGGCCAGTTATGGATGGGATCAGTGCTAATGCCTTTTATTGGCATATACAATAGGTTTCGAAATTGAACTACGTACTTTCCATCCTTTTATATGTAATAGGGAAGTTAACTTATACCCCTGCGTTTTGATTATTAGATTGTGAATAACGTTCATGAACATTTATTTAGTCCTTATAGTTGGGTGATAGACTGACTCAAACGGTCAAACCTTTGCTCATGAACATGTATTTAGTCCTTATACTTTCCATCCTAATTTGGGACTCTTAATAAAAGCTTAAAATGGATTTCTTTAATAATTTTTTTACCAAAGATGTTTGATAAAATTTTTAAATTGGTTATTTCTGAAAACTCTTCATTTTATTAAAAAAATTTAGAAGTTAGGGTGGCTTTTAAAAGCAACTTCTGAAGCTAATAAAAAACCATTAATTAAAATTTTTTTATTATAAACTTATTATTTGAGAAGACAATTATGTTGTATTTGTCTAAACTCTATTTAATCAATCACAATCATCCTATTTTATATAGATAACAAAGATGAACCGGTTTCATACATTTATCTGTATTTTGGTAATTATATTGTGTCACAAGACTTATAGTAGTAAAATTTATTAAATGCGTACGGGGATGTAATCAAAAATGTTTTTGAGGTAGGCTGAAATTTTTTACTTAATAACGTTTAGTAATAGTACTAAATAATATTCGTGATCAAACTTTAACGTTCTAAAGAATATATATACATGAGTGTGTGTGTTTAAAAATGGTACTGCAATTGAAATTATCGGATCGCAATTTTCAATCAATATATAAAATTATCATAATTTAGAAATCATACTTTTGTCTTTTCATAGTAGTAATTTATGCTCCCAAGTCATGAACTAGTCACGAGCAATCATTTAGGTTACAATCTGTCACCACCAATCATATTAAGTCACGATCCATCATCATTAATCTTGTTGTTTTACGATTCGTCACAAACAATCTTCCAAGTTACCACTCAAGTTCAATATGCACTTAACGTGTGAATGCATTTATCACTATTCAAATCAAGTAGCAAGAAAAAAACTTTTCTCCTAAGTTAGAGAGAATATTTTTCTTTATTTTCTATATTGTGGCTTCTCTACTCTTTTGTAAAAAGCAAGCTTTTTATATCTTTTTAGTAGAAACCTTAAGCCCTTTATTTTATTTTGTTTTTATTCTATTGGATAAAAATAATATTTGATTTAAATAAAGATAAAATAATGCCACCATAGTGCATCGCTTATGCTTGATATAGGATCCACTTTGTAAAATAACACACGGTCCTAAACACAAGCATATTAAATAAAGCTTTCACCAAATAATATATTTAAGCTATTGATGGAAATATTTAGTTATCTTGCTTATCAGTTGAATAGTGGTGCAATCAATAGCTAGTTATCTGGGGATTATTTAGGTACATACAATAATGGTTACAATAATTAGACTTATAATTAAACTAAACTAATTATTTGGTATTAAATCTACTCTACTAAACTATGAGAATTGACTTTCATAATTGTATGCTTTGTAGAATTTTATTCCTGAATGATAATTTGAATCATGCCACAATAATTTCTTTACTAAATAATCCTCTATACCACATCATTAATTGAATTGATATCTCAACTGTCTAATCAATTTAATTATATCTTGTACATTGACACTTATTGAGGTTCTCTAATGATAATTTTCAATAGACTAATTAAGTTGACACATTTTAGGCAGAGAATTATATGATCAATACTAAAAACCCATCAAAAGTTGTATTGTACAAATTTTATATGGTTAATATATAATTTCACTGATTATAATTGCTTCCATTAGGATGCTAACTTAAATGAGGGATTATAATTGCAAAGCGCCTGTAAATAGCATATATGTAATATTATGGAGTAGAGCTAAGGAACAAAAAGATAGTTTAAAAAAACAGAAAATGTATTAAACAATTAATTTTCTATAAGTTTCCTTTTGAGTAGTTAATTACTTTAGCCTAGGTTAGCTTAAAACCTTAACACGTCTCGTAAAGATAAATAAAAGAGGAGAGAAGAGAGCTCAATTTAATCTAACTAGGTCGCCCTTGTGTTGTTACTTTTTTAGTGAAATTCAATTAAGGACTTGAATAAAATAAGTTGAGAAGGAACTAAATGATGTGTAATAATAGAAATTTTAAATTTTTTATTCTAAATTTCATTTCAAATAGTATATCATTCATAAAGTGGTTAGAAATTATTTATAATATTCAAGTGAATTAATTATTATCTCATCAATTAATTAATTATTTCATATCATTTGCGATACAGTTTGGAATATACAGCCATACTTATTTAAATTTTTTATCACATCTTGAATACTCGTCTTGGGCCTTATTCCAAATTAAATCCAAAATTGGGCTTCTATAACAAAATACAAAAATGGGTAAGTCATTTGACGCCCTTCAAAATTATGATGGACATAGAAATTATGTAAAAAAAAAAAAGATTTTAAGGTCTGTATATATTTTATAAATAAAGTTTAAAAGAATTATTTTTTAATGTGAAAATTTATGGAAAATGGTTAATTTTAATATATATGTTTATTTTTCACAATTAAATCGGGGGCATTTTAGAAATAAAATTCAAAAGGGAAGGGGTATTTAAGGATTTTAAAGGGCACTAAGGCTTTGTTTGATACAGTTTTTTAAATAGAACTTATTTAAGAAGAGTTTTTTTGTTAAAAAAGCTTTTACTAAAAAAAATTTTATTGTTAGGTTGTCAATAAGAGTTTTTATTAAAAATTTATGAAATTACTTTAATAAAAAAATTTACCTATTAAAAATTTTTGTTACTTTAAAATTTTTTTAAAGTTATAACATAACTTTAGAAAATTTACCTATTAAAGTAATTTAATAAATTTTTTAAAGTTATGTTATAAAAATAATAAAATAAAATTATCAAATAAGTAGGGATATTTTAAATATTTTAACATTTAAAAAAACTTTTCGACCTCTACTCTCAAAGCCCCAAAATTTGAGGTTACTAGTAGAGACAAAATAGTTTATTTAAGTTTCAAAAACTTTATTAAAAAATAATCAAACACCAACAAAAATTATAATAAGAGTTTTATGTGATTAAATAAACATTTATGACCATTAAATAAGTCATACAAAAAAGACATTAAAACCTCTACTCTACGAAAAATACAACTCAGATTATGCTTTTCAAACCCATTTCTATTTGTATTCTATTCAATTCCTAAAATAACCTTTATTGTTGTTATTCTCAATAAGCCCGTGATTGACTCTCTTTGTTCCACTACAACCTTTTAACTTCTTGATGTAGCATTCATCTGCTGTTTTTCTTCCTTAATAAATCCCAATGGATGATTCTCTCTCTCCCATTCTGTTTTGGAAAGAAACAAAATAGGCATAGAATTTTGATTATCCTTTAACATACTCGTAAAATTAATAATTTATGCAAAATTTAGAAAATTATCTTTCATGTAAAAATAAATAGTGGATAAAATTACTTTAAATCAAATTGTAAATAGGGGTGCCAGTAGCATCACTCATATGTTACTCTGCTTTATACATACATACATATATAGCATTCTTATGGTAAGTTATAAAATAAATAAAAAACTCAAGATACTAATCATTAGATTTAGAAGATTAGGAGAGAAAAATATTCAGAGACGACCCTAATCCCATTTAGTTATGCTAAATTATAACCAAGAGTGGCTCTTCCCTTAAGCAACTTAGGTGGTTGCTTAAGGATCCACTATAAATGAAAACCTAATTTTATTCCTAAATTATAGATAGGGATCCACTATAGATGAAGACCCCTAATTTTATTCTTAAAATATAGCTATCAACTTTTTATTTATATTTATTATTATTTTGTAATTATATTTTCCATAAACAAACTACTAAATCCCTACAAAGTCTCCTTTTAACATTATAATTAACAATTTTAATCCGTTTATTTTCTAAAAATCTCTATTTAACATTATAACTATAACGTTATATATTTCATTTAGAACTATACAAAATCCACATATTTGTTAATTATTATCCATTAATATTTTTCTCCGATTAAAAAAAATACGCGGTGTGCGTTCAATGCTTTGATGAAAAACTACTTTCTCTACCACTTTGCACTTAAGGGGAAAAAAATTAATTGTTTTACTTTCCACTAGTCATTGTTGCTCAAAACCTCAATCCATCAAAGTTGAATTCTCAAATTTACATGTTTTATCTTTCTATTCTCTTATTACTTAGTTGTGTTATTTAGTTGTTTTTGTTTCTTTAAAAATATTTTTGTGCTCGTAAGCTATTTTCTTTTAATTATCTATGGTGTAATTGACTATTGTTTCACTAGAAAAACAAATGTCTACCAGAAAATATGAAACGAAAAACTCCAAAAGAAAAAGAGAAAAATAGAAAATTTAGCATGACCTCAAAAAAGGAGCCCTTGATAAGTTTGTCAAAAGTAGTTAAAAAAAATGTGACTTTAAGTGAAGAATCAATAATAGATGAACAAGCTCAAATTGAAATAAAATATGATAAGACAATTAATGAAGACAATGAAATTGAAGATAGTTATGATTAGAATTGTGATAATACTCATTCAGAAGATTGTAATAAGAAATATGAATAAAAAGTAAAACTAGAGATGAGACTTATGATCTTGAAGTGTTTTGTTTTCTAGATAATACTTATGATCCCATTAGATGGGAAAATATCGATATAAAATTAAGAAATTTTATAGAACAGAAAGGTCCAATTAGAAAGAATGATTTAATTTTTCCAAATGGATGAATTTTCTAGGCATTTCTCAACTACATATTACATTAAAAAAAATTACCCGACGGAGAGAAAAATGTAATAGAAGGTGGCTAGTATATTCAAAAATTTTGATAGAGTATATTATTTTAGTTGCAAATTATTCAATACAAATTCCAATAAAAGTCAGATGAGTAATGAACGAACTACAATTGAAAAAACTTTAGTATTATACTTAAAATTCTAAGACATGCAATGAGCATATTATTAATACAAGTTTATGGGTCAAATCAAAAGTAGGATTATGGAAGAAAAAAAACTAAGATATTCAAGGCAAAATCAATAAAGAAAGAGATCATTGGGAAAAGGTAATATAATAAGAACTATTGTTCGGTGTAAACAATCTTACTAAAAATAACTTATCATTTCCTGGAAAGAATTTGAAGATATACCAAGAAACCAATGGAATTTTTTTTTTAAAGTTTAATTGAAAGAATTGTAGAACTTGATCCAATAATTCAAGAGCATACTCGATGTATTAAAAATGGTGATATTGATAGTCATTACCTTGGCCATAATAAAGAAATGATCGAGTTGATACAAATATTAAGACTTGAAATAAAAATTCAACAATTAACAAGATTAAAGAAGCAACATATTTCACGATTATACTTGATTGTACTCTAGATACAAATCATAAAAGAACAAATGTCTATTGATTAAGATGTGTATGTATTTTAGCAAATCCAGTGAAAATAAAAGAATATTTTTTCAGGATTCTTAAGAGTCAATGACACTTCTGGGAAAGCCTTTTTAATAAACCCATAGATGCAATAAAAGTTCTTAAACTTTCATTAATGATGTACAAGGACATGAATATAATAATCGTTCTAATATGAAAAGAAAAAACTAAGGTCACAAAAAAAGACTATTAAAAATCAATCATAGAGAATTTTATGTTGGGGAAAAATCAGGTTTTTAAAATTTTTATAAAACCTTTTGAAGATCGCTCTCATATAATATATAAGAATTTGTAATCTAGAAATCGTATCTTGAAAATCCGATTTGGCTTTTTCCGTTGAAGTGATTTAGGCTCCTAGATCACGATCTGCCACCACCACTTTTGGATCACGATCCGTCACCACCACGCTTGTTAGATCATGAACTATCACCAATGATCTTTCAGGTTATGACTCAGGTTCAATCTGCACTTGACGTGTGGGCGCCTTTATCACTACCAAAGCAACTAGCACGAGAAAAATTTTCTCTCAACAATAAAGAGAAAATTTTTCTCTCAACAATAAAGAGAAAAATCTTTTTCTCTGATCTGTATAAAGTGGCTGCTCATCTTTTCTTTAGAGAAAATAAGCCTTTTATATCCCCCTTTAGCGAAAACCCTAGGCTCCAAAAAATTAAAAAACAAAAAACAAAACTTACGTTACTTGCTTTTTCTATAGGGGACCCACCTTGTAAAATAACATAAAGCCCCTTACACACAAGCTAATTAAATGAAGCCTCCCACTAAATGATATATTTAGACTTTTGACCCAAATAACTAGTTATCTTACTTATTAGTCCAGTAGTGGTGCAGTCAATTAAATAAGTTAATTCGGGGATCATTTGGAAACATACAAT
Source organism: Citrus medica (assembly GCA_002013955.2). Lineage (NCBI taxonomy): Eukaryota > Viridiplantae > Streptophyta > Magnoliopsida > Sapindales > Rutaceae > Citrus > Citrus medica. The sequence goes on from MKYO02029535.1 coordinate 23,099, forward strand.
TGTGGCTATAACAATTAGGCATGTAATTAAACTAGCCTAATTATTTAATTCCAAATCTACTCCACTAAAAGATTGGAATTGACCTCCATAATTGTATGCTCGAATAATAATTCGTCCCAAGCCACATTGATTTCTTTACTGCACAATCATTTGTACCACATCGTTAATTAAATTGATATCTCAACTGTCCAATCAATTTAATAACATCTTATTCATTGATCCTTACTGGTTTTCTCTAATGATCATTTTCAACATACTAAATATGTTGACACACTCTGGCCAGAGAATTCTATGATCAAGTGCCGAAAACCCATCAAAAAATGTGTTGTACAAATTCTATATTGTTAATCTATAACTCCAATACTCATAAATGCTCCCACCAAGATACCGGGTAATCTAGACTACAAGTATGTATCATGTCCATTGGTAACTCAAATGGAATAACAATTACAATCATGAAATCATAATTAACTCAAGATTAAGATTACAATAAAATCAATGCCTATGAGATTTAATAAGTCTGACAGTTATTACAAAGTTAATTAAATATCATATGTGATCATGTTCAATGTAGTCGTACTACATCAATAAATTCATACATGATTAAGACAAATCATTCAATAAATTCATTACAGTCTATATCTAAATAAAGTGTCCAAATTTATTTATCAACTGCGAACTAAATTTATTTAATCATAAAATAACTTATATTTATGTCTTCTGTGAATCCACATGGTGATCACATAAATACATATAATATGATTAAATGGACTTTGATCAAAATATTAATGCAATTAAGATATTTGAATAAAATACCTCATTAATTTTATTAATCAGAAAAAAATATTTATTACAATTAAATAAACATATATGCTTTTAAAGAGCACATTTTCCCAGCATTTTATACATCATGTGGTTGTCATAGTTTTAATTTAGTGATTTGTGATATGGAAAAGTCGTGTCCTAGAGCTATTTCATTTTTCGGAGTTGCATAACATATTCATCATTTTCCTCTTCAATGAAGCGATTGAAAATTTTACAAAATAATGTACCTAATTTGACTATCAAATAATTGTCACAAGCATGTTAAGAAAGTCAGATTGAAAGTACAAAATCAACAAGATTCGAAACTCCATAAACAAGAGATACTTTACTTGAATTGGAAGAAATTATTGAAGACTCGAAAATAAATAGCGAAGCTACTGTTTACCAATTTATGAATAAAAAAACTTTGAATTCACATTAGGCATGATTATCTGGAATAATATATTATTTGCTGGTAACCATGTGAGTAAGAACTTGCAAAAAAAGATACGCCTGCCGATATTGTCATAGATTAGTTTAAAGGTCTTATTTCTTTGTTTGAAAACTATAGATAAAATAGATTTATGTCTGCTATGATTTCAGCTAAAGAAATTGTAAGTGAAATGGAAATAAAACCTACATTTCATGGAAAACATGTGATTTACAGGAAAAATAAATTTGATCAAAATATAAGTGAAGAGAAAATTTTGTTCACTGAAGAGTCTTCTAGAATTAATTATTTTACATATATAGTAGATCAAGTTATTTCTTCAATTATAAGTAGATTTGGGCAATTTCAAATGTATGGGAAAATATTAGGATTTTTTTTAATTTAAAAAAGCTATGATTGATGAGTGATGTGTTTTAAAATCTTATTGTATTAATCTTGAAAATGCTTTAAAACATTATATGTTTTCTTATAGAGATAGTTTAGATTTTTTAAAAAGTATTTTAAGAGAAGATTTTCAAGGCGAAAAAAATACTTCGCTTGATGTAATTAATTATTTAAAAAAAGATTCTTTTCCAAATGCTTATATTGCTTATAAAATATTATTAATAATACTAATAATGATTGCTTTTGCACATAGAAATTTTTCAAAACTAAAATTGACAAAAATTTATTTACGATTAATCATGTCACGGGAAAAATTAAATGGATTAGTTATATACAATGCCTATCAAGAAAAATATATCAGCAAAATAAAAATATAAAAATTTGATTAAGAATTTTATATCTTAGAAAGTTATAAAAATTAATTTTAAATAAATTAATACATATATTTTACCTCAAATTCTTTTAAATTTTTTTAAAGAGCTAATTAAAACAGTTTGCTTAACACCTAAAACATGGTTGAGCAGCTCCTGATGATAACCGTATGAGTTAAAAGAATACGAGAAAATAAAAATCCCTCCATTATGACTTACGATTAATGTAATATAAACTAGAGTCCGGACACAATAAGATGATTATGAGAATCCAATGGCGAACCATCCAACCAGCCCCATCTGCACCACCATCAAATGTAACTTATCTAAAAATCGATGAAAATGGATGGTCCAAGAAAAATGAAATTAAAAAATCTTTTTTACAAGATTAGCTAGCTAGATGTTTTATTCGATTAAATACTTAAATTAATAATTCTATTACATAATTTTTTTAAAAAAATCTCACCAACCCAAGCACATGCATCATCGTGGGAGTTTTTAGGAACTGACGCTTGCATGTTGCTTCCCCAATTGATGGATCATTTTACTATTGGCTTAAGAGAATAATTAAATGCAAAAACGCAAGGGTAGTGAGTGACAATTCGTAACGGATACATAGTTTGTGAATAATTAAAAAAAGAAAATGATAATCAATTACTATACAAATAAGTGCCGGAGCGGGGCGCGAATGTGATTCGGGAGGGGTAAGCTCAAATAATAATGCAATTTAAAATTTTCCATCAAAACTAAAAAATGCCAAATTCTGAACTTCACTTAAACTATAAGAATAAGAAAATAAATTAGAAACAAATTTTTTGCATTTATATTGGAGAAAAACCCAAGCACATTAAAATTGGATTGATGGAGAATGAAAAAGACCCTAAAATAGAATGTTTCGCTTTGGTATTATTGCAATTTATGGATAAATAGAAGGGGCTATATATATATATTGATAAATGCACTTAAAAATGAGTGTAAGTGTAAGAACATTTCAAAAGTCTAGTGGGGATAAGAAATTATGTATTAAAATTGTTTATGTTATTAATTAAGAGAGAGACATAACGATTTCCGAATGCATAAAAAAATAGTTCATGTGGAAAGATGTGGGGTGCAAGGAAACTAAAAATAAGTAACCGTTTCCAAAATATTATGGGTTATTAATTAAGCGCGTTAATTACTTATTCCAGAAGCATTAGTGGTATTAGTAATTAACAGCAATTATACTAATTATTCAACAAATAAGAAGCCCATAGTTATTGAATAGTAATTCAGATCAGCTATCACTCTTCTTACTCCAAATAATAAGAAATTATGTATTAAAATGATTTATTCTATTAATTAAGAGAGACAAATAATAATTTTTGAATGCACAAAAAAGATAGTCTGTATAAAAATAAGTGGGATGTTGAGTTAACCTTTTTACTAACCTTTTAGAAAGGTACAATTAGTAGTTATTAGATAAGAAAATAAAACTAATTATATTTAATCATATATTGGCTTATAAAGAGTAGAGAACATATTAACTAGCACCGGATCCAAATCTCAAGTGGGGTGCAAGGTAACTAAAAGTAAGTAACCATTTCCAAATTATTATGGCTTTCTAATTAAGCATGCTAATTACTTATTCCAGAAGCGTTAGTGGAATTAGCAATTAACAGTAATTATACAACTAATAAGAAGTCCCATATACAGTTAGTAAATAGTAATACAGATCATCTATCACTCTCATTATTGAATACGTGATATGTATATAATAATATGTCCAATTGCTAGCTTTTGGCATCTTTCTTCCATAGCAATCTCAATCTCTTATTTCACAGCCATGAACTCAAAGTTGTTTTTGACGGCGATATTAGTTGCTCTTATCGGCATCTTAATCGCCGTCAATGGTATTGGGATTTTGTCAAAATCAATATTTTTGGATAATACAGAAAAGCGTTGGCAATATTTGAAAGTTATTAAAGCGGTTGATGGAATAGGACCAGAAAGCTTCGCCTTCGATCCCCTTGGGAAAGGTCCATACACTGGTATTTCCGATGGCAGAATTATCAGGTTGGATGAAAATGGAAGCCAATGGACTAATTTTGCCGTTACTTCCTCAAACAGGTAATTCGCTTCATCCTTTTGCTCGTCCTGTCTTCCCCCCCAAGCCCTAGGGCAGTGCCTTTCTTCCTTGTTGCATGCTTTACCCTATTTATTTATCTTATTGCTATAACGCATATTATTGCATGTGCATATTCTTTTTATTATCTTTTTGGTTTGTTAGTTTTAACATTGATGGGATATATTTGATATGCTCAATAACAAAAGAGAATATTGATTATATTCTTCATTTTCTTATGGTTAAAACATTGTTTATAAAATTAAAGAAGAAAAAAGTACAATTTAATAGAATAATCTATCCTTTAAAAGTTCAGGGACGCAAGTTGAAGTTCATATTTTGAAGTTAAAGGTTTAGCTTTAGTGGTAATTAGCAGCCTTTCGAGTATTTTGGTCTTTAATTTGAATTTTAATGAATGCACTAGTTATTAATTAAAAAAAACATAAAAATTACGTCCAATAACTCTCGAAGACATAGTCCAAAATAAATAAAAAGAAATAAAATAACAAAACCTTAAAAAAAAAAAAACTAAGCCCACGAACAACAATAATATAAAAACTATATGTGTGTGTATAAATATATACATACATACATACCAAAACCTTTTAACTTTATGAATGTAATGAATATTTTGAAACGGTTTGAACTTTCCCGTAAAATCGACACTACATCGAATGCTTATTGCTTAGTCTACTGTTTCATAGGTTCTATTTGCGAGTACTGATTATTGACTTAAGCCACGGATATGCTACTAAACATTATATATCCATCCATCTACCGAGTTCAGGCAACCCTAGCGGCAACCTATATCTCTCTTGCTGTCCTCTGAAAATCTTAAAAACACCATAACCATTACTTTAAGCGACAAGAAACTGAAGATTACCGTATCTTTAAGTTAAAATGTCATAGCTGCCAGATTCATCTCCATGTACATAACTAATTAGACAATCCAAACAACTCTTCATTTGCCCAAATCTCCGTTATTCATCTGTCATAATCTGCTTCCACACTACCTCATCTTACAATTAAACCCATCGTTATTATTGTTCGAATGAACTCTTCCAACAGCAAATTAAAAAGCCACGCAAAAAGAGTACTAGCTACAACATCATTGGACCATGCCAACGCCCACCAGAACTTTATGGGCTTTACTCTGATTAGATGAAAAACAAGACTAGCCCAACCCAAAAATAACCGGACGTGGCTCAGGCCCAGTACAGTCTTTTGGTCAACTGGGATCAGGCCCCAGCAACTTTTTTAATGAGTAGTGACACAACTAAGACAAGTACACATTATGCCCTTCTAGAATTAATCAAGATATTTCAGTTCAGGGACAGGCTATGTTACATATAATCTAACATGGGTGACAATGAGTTGTCACTCATGACAACTCAATTGTTCATCAACCCAGTGTTGCATGAGGATAAAAAATTCGTTAGTTGAGATACTACTATAGCCTGCCCCTTGACAAACGCAAAATCTTGCTCCATACGAGGTTTATAAGCATATATTTTATATTTTTATTTAAAATTTAAATTTGTTTAATTACATTACAAATTTCAATTTAAGTTATTTTTAAACTTTAACTAAACTAGGGGTGGCTACTAACCCACTCGTTTCGATTCTACCCATGAACATACTCGAATTGAATAATTTCAGTTTGATTTGACTACATGAGAAAAATCGAATGTAGGTGAACTTTAGTTTGGGAAAAATCTAACCAAATGTCCACCCCTAAACTTACCTTTAGTTTAGGCGTATTTTCATTTTAAATGAGAATTAAAAAAAAAATTGTGATTAGTAGGGATGGCAAAATCCGAATCCGGATCCAGATGTAGGTCTATTTAGATCCAGATCCGCATTGAATTTTGGCATCCGAATCCACACAAAAAAAAAAAATTTGGATCCAGATATTAGTAATGTCCACATGAATTGCAAGCAAATTTTTTGGGTATCTGGATCCGTATAATAATAAATTTAAATATAATTTTAAATTTGATAATTTACCTAATAATATTAAATATAATTTAATATAATTTAACAATCAACAATTCAACATAAATAATGCACAACAACACCATAAATTCACAAACGATAATTTCACAATATAAATGAAACATAAAAAAAATCTAAGGTAAACTGATTCATTACAATATTATTTAATTATTATTATTATTATTATTTTATTTTTAACATTTTTTCATATTATAAAGTTAATTATGCTTATAAATATTAAATAAATAATTTAATTTATATATTTTCAATTGAAATTTAATTAAATAAATAATTTAATTATAAAATAATGTGGATTCGGATCCTGATCTTGATATGCATGGATCTTGATTTTTAAGATCTGAATCCATATTTTTTAACATGCAGATCAAGATTTTTTCGGATCCGGGCTAGATCTAGAGTTTCTTACCATCCCTTGTGATTAGAAGCCAAATAAATTATTTGATCCTAAGATTGATGTCTACCCTTTTGTCTCCTACTAAAGTAGGAGTAGTGCATAACAAACAAGATGCATTTATGATGTGTTTACCAAGTGGTAATCGGAATCACCATAAATCGGAATAGGCTATAATGAGAATGAAGAATAATAATTAGAAGGGTAATTTTTAGGGACCTCCCTTGAGGTTTGGCGTATTAACACTTAGATACAAAGTATGAGCGTATTATTAGATACCTCCCCTATCGTTTGTATTCCATTTGATATCCTATCAATGTATAAGGGGAATTTCATAAAAAGCTCTCTAAAATTTTGAAAAAATCAAAAGTAATCGAGTTGACCGTTGTGCACTTCATTATCCCCTGGTTCCAAGGATGCATTATACATATCTTCTCTTTCATTTTTCATCCACTAGTTCCAAGGATGCATTGAACATATCTTCTCTTTCATCTTTCAAACCCAAGGTAATGAGCAATCCATTCATCCACCCAAAGTCCCAACCACAACCAGATTCTTCTCTTTACGCTTCTAACCTCGCCAAATGAAGCTCAAATTTGAAGAAGCCCTAATTTGAAAGAAGAGTGATGAACAATGAAGCGATGGCGGCGGGAAAATGTTATTGTTGTGCAAATTTTATTGAACTCGCAAGCGCACGAATCTATTGTAGAATAGACTAATGATGACGAGTGTTGATCCCACGAGGAGATGGATTTTAATTGTGTGTAGAATTAATTTTGTAAATGGGTGGTTGGATTTGTGGTAAAAGTGACTTAGATTATCTTAAAATTGGAATTGAAATAACAAGAATAAATTGAAGAGAAATATATTGAAATGAAACACTTGGGTATCTGAATCCGTATCAACATGCACCATTGGCTAAATATTCATTATTAATACCAATTAAATCATGAGGGGAAAATCCACACCTCATGAACCACACTCTAATCAATATGGTGCTAAGGGCTTATCGTGCCAAATAATAATAACGTTGTACTAGAGAGCCGGTGAAACCAAGGCAGTATCTAGATAAGATTATTATTGTTTGTTGATGAGAAGTCAAAACATCCACAAAAACTAGAGAGGAAGAGAAAATAAATTTACCAAATAAAGCTCATGACACATGTTGAGACTTCACCTTCAACCCAATCTTGAAAGAAAATTAGCTACTCATAATTGAATTAGGGGCAAAACGGGAATTTATTAAAATACATAGAAAATACAAGATGGAGAAGGAATTACAGAAAATAGAGTCCAAAAATGGATTCAGAGATATCAAATTAGGGGGGGAGGCCCCATTTTTATAGATATATTGAGTAAATTGTGGCCATCGGATTAAAAACAGTTTGGACGCTCAGGATTGCACTACGTCATCAGTCAACAGTACGCGGTTTGACCACGTGGTTTGAACAGTAACACAGTTTGACCTGGCTTGAACAGTGATGCGGTTTGGTTGAAAATAATCTTGTGTAATGCATGTACCGTACGCGAGATTTTTGGTCCACTGATATGCTGCCACGTCATCGATGAACAGTGCATAAGAATTTTAGTCCAACAGGATGGTGATACCTCATCAGTCAATGTCACATCATCGGTCAATGCCACGTCATCGATCCGTCTATGTGAATAGTGTCGTGAACAGTAATGTAGACAATACCGTACATGTGAATAATATCGTACATGTGAATAATATCATACATGTAAATAATATCATACATGTGAACAATGCCATTTTTCCTTTTATGCTCTTCTTAAGGTTTTCGACCGTCCTGAGTTCAAAAGTGATGTTCGTTTTGCCGTCTGATCTCTCGTTCATTGTGAAATGACTATGATGCCCCTAAAATACATAAAATACTTAATTATAATACAACACACATAATTAAATGACAAGAAGCGTAAATACATAAAAGTAAAAGTGTTAGTAAAACTTGAAATGTAAAATAACGATTTTCTCCTTTATAAATATACATTTTCTAACACTCAACAGCTATCATCGAGTGACCATTGCTGGCGACAAGTGAAGAATGAATGAGTTATTAAACCTCATAGAAGGTGAAAATTCTAAATAACTCAATGCATGTCAAAGTTAGAGCTTTTTGGTTGATTTGATGTTGTGTTTGAAAATGGATTTAAGGCTGTGTTTAAGTTGTTGAAGAAGTTACTGCATGTTTTTAGTGTGATTTGCACTAGTGAAGGGCTAAACAAACCATTGCATATTAGAAATTAATTATTGTCGTGTGATTTCTATGTTAAACAAAAGTGAATTTTAGCGTTGTAATCGTAAATATAATTCCTAATTTTTATAATAAAATTGAAATAAAAAATTAAGATTTTTTTAATGAAATTAATTTTGGGATTGTATTTTTTATTACAATTTAAAACAAATATGATTTTCTTAATTAAGGTTCAGAAATTGTTAAATTCTTCGCCAAAATTTTATCCTTCTTTTTTTTTTCTAGTTAATGAATATGCAATGTCAAGTATTTGGTTATTCCTTTTTTTTTTTATCCGTGTACTAGGAGCAAAGCATATTCTATTCTATTAACGAACATCACCCTAATGGTTGCTATAAGGGTGTTTTCAGCTTTAGGGTATTTTTGTCATTTTATTAATATACTAACAGTTAGTGGATGGAAATACGAACGGCGGGGGAGGCCTTTGCAATTACAATCATACTTTCTATTTAGGTGTTAATATTCCAAACTTCTAAAACTTATCCATAATTAGAATAAGTTATTTATTTGAATTGTAGGAATTGGAATAAAAATGAGCTATATTGGCATTAATGTGTTTACTTTATTTTGGAATTGGGATGGATTGTTGTAAGTTATTAAGATTTCCTTAGTTAATTATTGTCATTTTTATTGTTATTATATGTTATACGAATTGTTGCTGTTGTTGTTGACAACAACAACAATAATAATAATTTTGTTATTATTATTATTATAGACAAAACTTAATAATGATGATGATGATGATGATGATCAAATTCTCGAAAATTTGAGAATACATATCCTGAACAGCATCCCACACATCTTTGGCTATGGGCAAAAATAAATGTAGTTTTCCAATAACTAGAAAATTCTCTGAACGCTATCTTTTCAAATTAGGATCTCCAGCGGCTGGCTACTTCACTTCTCCTGTAAGGTGGCCGAGTTTACCCCTGCCATCAACGGCAAGCTTTATGGACTGAGCCCATTCTAGGTAATTGGAACCATTCAATTTATGAACGGTTAACTGTAGGGGAGGATTTAAAACAAAAGAATATGTGCTGCCTATAGAAATCACAAATTAGGACTCGGATTGGGTAACTTCTAAAGACAAAGAAGGATCTCCGCTTGTGTGGGTAGTAGATTCCTTGGATCCAGTCATGGCAGCATGGTAATTCATGATTTGGATTTGATAAAGAGCCAAGGCTTTGATACAATGTAGTTTTTTATGAAAAAAACTGAACCTTTCTTCTTATTTTGTTGTCCACAAAAGATCGTTTACAAAGAAAATATTTATAATGCTTCTAAAACACATAACATTAGCACAATTTTAGGAAATAGAATAATAACAAATCAGCTAAATATCCTACTTCCTAATTCAACTTATTTTATTTAAATTAAATGCAAAAAGTCTTCCTCAATTATAGGCATCAAATCTTTGACACATGCTACATTAGCTTTGTAGATGACTTTAGTAAATATACTTAGATTTATCCTTTAAAACTTAAGTCAACGCCTGTAGAGATGTTCAAAATCTTTAAAGTATAGGTTGAAAATCAATTCAACATAGCCATTAAAATGTTGCAATGAGACTAAGGGGAGAATACATAACTTTTATCTCATTTTTGAATCAATCTGGAATTCTCTTTAAACACTCCTGTCTTTACACATATAATCAAAATGGGATGGTTGAAAGGAAACATAAGCATATTGTTGAATTAGGACTTACGTTATAAGCGCAAGCAAAATTACTTTTCAAGTTCTGGTGGGATGCATTTCACATAGTTTTGTCATATTGATAGGTTATCTCCTACCATTCTTTAATTTTTAACACTATATGAGGAGGTGTTCAAACATAACCTTGATTACAGCATTCTGAAATGCTTTGGTTGTTCATGTCATCTTTACTTAAGAGAATATAATAGACATAAGTTTGACTATCATTCAAGTAAGTGCATTCTAATGAATATTCTTTTCCTTATTCAATTATCTTCACAGACTTCTTCTTCATCCATTTTCTTTTCTCTTGAACAAGTCTATCATCTTTCTACTCTATTTATAACTCCACATCCTCCTAATAGTAGCCCAACTAATCCTGAATTTCTAGTAACAACAGAACTCATCACTTAGTTAATCTTCCTTCACTTAATATAGTAGCCACATCTCACTAATTAAATCCTATACATACTGAGCCTATTCAAACTTCTACACTAGTCAATCACCTGATACCTTCTCCATCTATTCCATCTATTACATAAGAAATTTTTATCCCACTAAACACATTTTAAACCTCTAACGAATTAAAAATACATCAGATGACTTCTAAAAGTAAGGCTAGTATCTTTAAACCTAAAGTATATACAACGGTCTTTGTTCATAAAGAACCACATAGTGTTCATGAGGCATTTAATGATCTAAGGTGTTTTGAAGCTATAACAAATGAATATAATACATTAGTTAAAAATGGCACCTGGTTCTTCATCCTTAGAATAGCTAATCAAAAGGTAGTTGAAAAAAAATTGGTGTCTAAAGCTTTTTTTAACACTGATGATAGCCTAGCCAAATACAAGGCTAGATTGGTAGTTAAAAGTTTTTAGTAGATTGCAAGGGTAAACTACTTTGAAACATTTAGTCCTATGATAAAGTCAACTACAGTCAAAGTATTGTTAAGTCTAACTATGATGAATTAGTTGACAATCAGACAAGTTGATGTCAACAATTCCTTCATTAATGGAGATTTAACAGAGGACATCTTTATAGATCAACAAGAGGGCTCCATTGATATTCAAAGGTATGACTTTGTTTGCAAACTTCACAAGTCCTTGTATACTCTTACATAAGCTAGCTTGGTCTGACAAGCTTAAAAGATGCTACTACAGTGGGATTTTGATAACACAAAGGCTGACACATCTTTACTCATAAAGAAAAAAAAAAAGACATTTATGATTATGGTCCTCATTTATGTTGATGATATGCTAATTACAGGACCAAATAATGTAGATTTAAAAAAATTATTTAAAATTTTAATTAAGCTTTTACATTGACGAATCTTGGCAAATTATCTTATTTTTTGGGCAATTGAGGTGTTGTATGATGCAAACTGTGTATATCTCTCTCAAAAGAAATACATCAGAGATTTATTGTCGAAAGTTGATATACTTGATTGTAAGGACATTGATACACCTATAAGCACTAGAGTGAAGTTGCAGAAAGAAACTCAAAGAGCTCTTGGACAACACATTACAGATCTAACTCATTACAGAAGCATTATTGGGGGAATGCAGTACTTAATCTTGACTAGACCTGAGATTACATTTTCTATGCATAAACTCAGTCAATAAGTATATACTCCTACATTACAACATTTGATGGTGTGCAAGTGAGATATTTGAAAGCTACTAAAGACTATGGACTAAAATTCATCAGCCATGGAGAGATGAAGATCATTGGATTCTTTGATATAAATTAGGCTTGTGACTTAGACGATAAGAAATCTATTGCTGCCTACTGTATTTATCTAGATAACAATTTGATTTCTTGTCATCAAAGAAGCAGTCAATAGTCACAAGGTCTAGAGTAGAGAGTGAATATAAATCATTAATATCTGTAAGTGCTAAATTAGCTTGGTTGCAATCCTTGTTTTCTAAGATAGGATTGTGTTGCATAGAGAAGCCTATTGTTTGATATGACAACATCAGTGCCACTAAATTAGCAAGAAATCCTATTTATCATTCCAAAACAAAGCATATTGAAATTGATTTGCATTTCATTGATAACAAAGTTCTTGTTGGCGAATTAAATAGTCAATATATACCAAGTGAAGAACAAGTTATAGATGTAATGACCAAACTCCTTTCATGCACATATTTCAATTATTTGAGAGCCAAACTCAATGTACATTGCTGTCCCTTGAGTTTTAAAAGGGCTGATAAGGCAACTCACCACACAGAGCATAAGAAAGCTCAGCCAAAATCTTCACAAGTTAAGAATACCATTTCGTCAAGAGTTGCTAAGTAATGCAATAACTCAGTTGATAGCTCACCTTAAGTAGTGAAGTTTGTTGTAAAAGCACTGTTTGTGTTACTAGTATTAGTTGGATATTGTAGTTAGTTAAATGTAATTAGTTACAAGTTGTTATCATTAATAAGCATATATAAATATGTGATGTAATAGATACATGAAAGTCATGAAAGTTCTAGATCCGGGCAATATTTTCTTTTGAAACTTTCTTCCAAGCCAAACAAACTTTTTATGTTCTGTTTAGTTTTACAATTTATGAAAAAATTATTTCCAACTTTTTCAAACTCACATTGATAGATGTACATCCAAACTAGAGAAGACATATATATATATAATTTTAAAAAAGAGCAGACTTCTACATTAGAAATTATTAGGTATGGGTGCCTTTTTTATATATATATAGACATGCTATTAAGCATATGGTTTTATAGTTTATTGAACACTAACTCTATTAAATTATATAGTTTAATAGCATGTTTGAATGAAAAAAAGTAAAGATACCCGCACTTGAAAAGGACTATAATTATGAGTTCAACTAATCAAACTAAATTCAAAACATCGACCAATCACGGGACTTGAAAATGAAGGCACTAGGAAAATCAGTCCACCTATTCCACCATTGGACAATTAATACTAGTGATTTCTTATAAAACTAAGCATAATTAAAAGAGTACGTGTTTAAAAACTCATCAGAAAAAATTATCAATTTATCAGATAATTCAATTAATACAACAATAGACATTAAACATGGACGAAACCATGTACATTTTCAGGTGGCCCAAGCAACACCTGCTCAAGAAAAAATTAAAAGATCGAATTAAATTTTCACTTATTTTATATGAATTTTACATTTGACAGTCTCATCTTGTTTGTTCTTCAATTTTGTAAACTTTATGTTATAACCTAATTAAGGATAAGGATATTTAAACCTACCAAAATACGCTCTATACCTATTTACTCAATAAAACTATTATTAAAATTTAAAAATTAAGATATTATTCTACATACCCACCTAAATACCAGTTATATTATTTTATTAAATAACTCGAAAAAATAATTATCCAAAAGATACTTGACTTTGTTTTTGAGTATGCAAGAAGGGGATTCTACCGTAGTGTGGAAGGCTGGTTTGTGGGCAAGATTGAATTTGCATTATGGAACTTTCTAGTATGCAGTGAAGCTTGATTTTTACTGATCATTTGACACGATCTTGTGTTCTGTATAAGCCTTTAATTATTTGGTTTTCATATTTGTTTTTAGTTGAATTGAATTGAAGATTTCTTAAGTCGTGTTTGAAGGTAACAGCGAAGCAAATACATTTGATATTCCACTGAAAAAAAAAAAAGTTTAAGACTTAAGGAAAAAAAAAAGGATAATTATTGACAGATTTTCAAATAGTTTAAAATGAATGCAGAGAATAAAAATATTTTTATTGAATTATATTAGTTTGTATATACTCCTAACTTATATTAGGAGTATTATATTAGCTTGTCTATATTTATAATTTATATTATGAATAATATTTTAATAAATTCAAATAATCTCACTTAAATTAATAATATCTCTACGAACCAAAATTCTAGTTCTGCCCTTCCATACAAACATAGCATTTCTTCTCTTTCTTCCATGCCCCACCCACCACTCACATGAAACATGCGGCAGCTCTACAATCGGCCACGCAAATACCCTTTTTTGATTAGCTCCTCTATAAATAAATTTGCCCATTTCCGCAACTCAATACCGTTTGTTTTTTCTCTCTATCACCATCACCATGAACTCAACAAGTCTCAGCTTCATCGCTAAAAGCATAGTCATTTTTCTTTTTATCAATAGTTCTACTCAAGGTGTCGTTCAGTATCAGATAGAGGGTGCACTTGGACCTGAAAGTTTTGCATTTGATGCACTTGGTGAGGGTCCTTATACCGGCGTATCCGATGGCCGTATTATTAAATGGCACCAAGACCAACGCCGCTGGCTTCATTTTGCTCTAACCTCTCCAAACAGGTAACTCTCAAATAAGTCTCCCATACGAAAGTAGAGGTGTCCGCTGAAGGTCGACTTACATATGCATATATGTCCGCTCACAAAACCAAGAGTAATTGATTAGAATCATATATGTTCTTCCGATTAAAAATAGTTAGGATTTTCAAATACGGACTCCTTACGCTAAGAATTAATTGGTAGATTAGGGGGTTTGGTTCAAAAATTTTAATTCAATTTAGAAAAAAAAATTTAATTGTGGAGATTTGAATTAAGGTTTTTAAATTGAATTTGGTCAAATTATATTTAAAAAGAAAAATAATGCCGTAGAAGAGACTAAAATTTCTTCTTAACCTTAGTTGAGTCGGCTCATGTTGGTAACCATATACTACATTCCATATATTTTAATTCCATACTCATCTTTCTATGTTAAACTTTTAAAAGGATATGAGTAATATTCATCTAATAGAAATATATAATTAATCAAATCTTAACCGCCTATTATTGTTAATGTATGCTTGATAAAAATCAACATAATATAACTCAATAGTTAAATGAATCCATTATTATGTAACTAGGTGGCACCCTATTTGCGGAGGTTCAGGCCGACAAAATATTCAAGTTTGGCGTACATCAATGAACGTTGAATTCAAGTTATTTGCGAGATAGTGTATATACTTAAATAAAATTTTAATTTTATTTTAAAATTAACCATGTGAGTTTTGCGGATAGGGATGGTTGTGAAGGGGCATATGAATACGATCATGCGGCAAAGGAGCACATATGTGGGCGTCCGTTAGGGTTGTGCTTCAATAAAACCAACGGTGATCTCTACATCGCTGACGCTTATTTTGGATTGCTTAAAGTGGGACCCGAAGGAGGATTGGCAACTGCCGTTGCTACTCAGTCAGAGGGCATTCCTTTCAGATTCTGTAATAGTCTAGACATCGATCAATCCACCGGAATCGTCTATTTTACCGACAGCAGTTCACAGTTTCAAAGGAGGTATATATATATTTATGAATTGAAAATGGCACTTAGGTCCTTGTCGGATAATTTTTTTTATTATTAATAAATTCTGAATTACTTATTTCATCACTTAAAAAATTACCTGAGAACTTTGCCGAATAAACAAGTTAATTTATTAGTGAAAATATCATATTTAACCGTTAAATACAAAAGAGGATATTAAAAATCTATTAACAAGAACCTAAGTTAAGTGATAAATACAACTACTAATAGGATGAAAAGCGTCGTCATTCAATCAACAAGTGCGTAGATCAGCTGCCATAGGGATGTTTTAACTTAATCAAAGTTTTCGGTTTAAAACTTGAGAATGCAGTTGCGTTCTCGAATCTGGATTAGTTGGGAGAGATTTGCCACCCTAGTGGTCTCATCCAATTCGAATATGAATTAATCAGAACCCAATATAATTTTTGGATACTAAATGATTTAATAAATAAAAAAAAGCGTCGTCATTCACCCTTTAATTTGATATCACTTCATTTCCTTTGGTTGTTAACTTGATAGATGTGCGTCATTTCTGAATTGATTAAATAATTAATTCTATATTGACATTAATTCATGCCATAAAACCAACTCTCAAATTTATTACGTAGGCTGATGGCTAACAAAAACATTTAATTAATGTTGTACGGAAATTAAGTAATGTTGTACATGTCATCAATAGAAAAATCTTGAGTGTGTTATTGATACTTTTTCGTATTAATTAATGTATGATAATAACAGTGACAATAATTGTGCAGACATCAAAGTAGACTAGAATTACGTAAATGCAAGTCTTACATGTGGGCACAATAAAGCATTTTGTACTATTTTTCATTTCTTATTTATCTATGACTATATACATGTCCTTTTACAGTTAGCTAGCTAGCCTCTATCTAAACTTCAATCGGTTCAAAATAATTGAAAAGGTGTACGATGCATGCAATTTGCAGGAACCACATTTCTGTAATACTAAGTGGTGAAAAAACAGGAAGGCTAATGAAGTATGACCCAGCAACAAAACAAGTAACTGTTCTTCTTGGGAATCTCTCATTTCCAAATGGGGTGGCTTTGAGTGAAGATGGCAACTACATATTACTTGCAGAGACAACAAGCTGCAGAATTCTAAGGTATTGGCTAAAAACATCGAAAGCCGGAACAATAGAAATTGTCGCTCAACTCCCAGGGTTTCCAGATAACATAAAAAGAAGCCCCAGAGGAGGATTTTGGGTTGGTATACATTCGAGAAGGAAAGGGATCTCTAAATTGGTTCTTTCATTTCCTTGGATAGGAAATGTTCTGATTAAACTACCAATTGACATTGTTAAAATTCATTCAAGTTTGGTTAAGCTAAGTGGGAATGGTGGAATGGCTATGAGGATAAGTGAACAAGGGAATGTATTGGAGATTTTGGAAGAAATAGGTAGAAAGATGTGGAGATCTATTAGTGAAGTTGAAGAGAAAGATGGGAATTTGTGGATTGGATCAGTTAATATGCCTTATGCAGGCTTATACAAATATTCATCTTAACGATAATTTTCGAAGATAATATCTGATCAGCAAACTCTTCACCGGACGTCCGCACAAGATAAAATGTGAAGCTGATGTTTTACGCTATCGTTTATCGCTTTTGCAATGGCGAAAATAATTTTGGTAAACAATAAAATTCTGTAACTTATATTATATTTCGCGAGGACGGCTTAGAAGAGAATTTGCACATAATAATAATAATAATAATAATAATAATAATAATAATAATAATAATAATAATAATAATAATAATAATAATAATAATAATAATAATAATAATAATTCTTTAGCAAAAATTTTCCATTTAGAATTAAAACCCTGAATTAAAATTAAGGGTGACTTTACAGCGTTGTAAAATAATTAAAAAGATAAATTACGGTATTGTAAACTCGTGATGAATTTTAATCTCTTATTTTAATTTGAAACATAAAACTGACTCAATTCTATATTAAGAATATTCTCACTTTAACATTGAATATAAATACAGTAACAATAGAAAATCTCTACATAGCAAGTAATATTAGAATAAATTAATGTATTAAATACAATAACAACAGAAGGAAAGAAAAGAAAAAAGAAAAATTCACACTGCACATTTACAAGCAAACTCTCGAATGCCACTGTTTTAACAAAACTTAAAATAATCAAATTTGGTATATACTTTTTTAATTCTATTCGATTTATTTCACGTTGATTTGGTGGGGGCATGTATGCCAATAATACAGAAGACAATAGACTTTTCTGATTTCAAATAGCAAATTCTTAACCACGTACTGCAGATCGAGTCTATGGTCTCTGTTCTTGTTTCGGAAGTGTCAACTTTATGCATGTGGCTAAAATGAACTGAGCCAAGAATGCCACAAATTCTGTACATCACTTTTTCAACGTATTTTTCATGTCACATCTTATCTTAATTTCCCATAACATGAAGTTACCATTATGGGCGGCCTGAATAATCCTCCCAATTATTTAAAATTTCAAGTAATTAGGGTGAAAATGGGTACAACGCGAGGAATTTATTATTATTATTATTATTATTATTATTATTATTATTATTATTATTATTATTATTAATAATTAAGAAAAATATTTTTTTTATCAGGATTAAGGAAAAATAAATTAACTGTCGTGAATATCCACCTCGGAACATAGAAACAGCATCATGGAGCTGATGCTGATGGGGACCAGAAGATGAGGATGAAATGCTAATTCTTGCTAGCCTAGCTGTTACATAATTAACTTTAATCATTCAAACAACCTTTTTCTTTTCTTATTTTCTTAAAAGGCTTGAGTAGATAAAATCAAATTTGTAAACCCAACTTTTTCAGGATCTATACCACGAATTCATTTGAAAATCGTTCAAATAAACCCTTAAAAGCGAATTTACTTTTTCTATTAAACATTAAAGTTAGCTTACATGTAATATTTTTATTAAAGAAAGGTTTAACAATCTGTGAAATGAATGTATAAGATAGAAATAATGAAACAAGCCAACAACTGTTTGCTTAGGAATATATATATATATATATATATATATATATATATATAATGCCACAAGTAGTTTTAAATAATGTCCAACATTGATGTTTTTCGCAGCATTAAAGTAGTCTAAATAAAAATCTATTCCATACACAAGTTGCAACATCATCCGCGTTATAGAATCATTAATTTCGTCAACATCGTGTGATGCTCCATACTCTCTCCATCCATGTGTTTTTGTTCTCTTCCATCATCATTATCATCATGATTATTATTATTAGTTTACTTTACTTGTCTCGCATTTGAGATATTAATAAAAAATAAAAAAAGTAGTAGGTTCTATGAAAATAAAAAATTACGAAAAATTATTATTGCATTATTTTTATTTTATTTTATGTTTATCTAATCATTATAAAATTCTAACATATATTTTACTCCACATTTCTTTTATATTTGTATCAACTAGTTATTTTTACATTAACATTATTAAATAATTTTAATAAAATGATAATTTTACCTCTAAATAAATTAAAGACCATTTTATTTTATAAAAATTTTAAAAAATAAAAAAATATAATCATAAAAATATCCCTAAATTTAAAAAAAATAAATCCCAAAATTAGAAGTTTTATTTTTAATAAAAATTATTATAATTATAGAAATAATTGCAAAATTTTGGGATTTAATAAAAATCCCCTAAATTATTAAAATTTTAGGATTTATTCTTTTAAGAAATAAATTCAGTTATTTTAATAAAATTTTACAAAATTACAAATTTTTAATAAATAAATTCATTTATTTTTATTAAAATTTTCTAAAATTTAAATTTAGTAAAAATCAGTTGAGCACCTTTATTTGGGAATCAGCTATTTTAATAAAATTTTACAAAATTATAATTTTTTAATTAATAAATTCTTTTATTTTTATTAAAATTTTGTAAAATTATAATTTTAATAAAAATAATTATTAAAATTTTATAAAATCTAAATTTAGTAAAAATCAATTGAGCTCCTCTATTTGGAATTTATTTTTTTATTAAATTTAAGGATATTTATGTAATTATAATTTTTAATTTTAAAAGTTTTTATAAGATAAAATAGTCTTTTAATTTATTTGAAGGTAAAATTATCATTTTATTAAAATTATTTAATAGTGTTAATGCAAAAGTGACTAGTTGATACAAAAGAAAGGTAGTGCAAAGTACATGTTAGAATTTTGTAGTGGTTAGATGAACATAAGGTAAAATAAAAGTGGTGCAATGATAATTTTCCAAAAATAAAATATCATATGGACCTATTTTGTTTTTGAGAAATTGTTAGTATCTACGGAACACATTAGAATTTAAAATCTATTAGGAATTTAAAGCATACATTTTATAGTGCAGCATGAAATGGAGGTAGTAAAATGGGTTATGAAACGGATTCTACACGTTTCCATATTCATGTTACAAATATTGATAGGATTATTAAATGAGTTGATAAGAAATAATATGATATATAACTATTTTATATTCTAGTTGGACTAACTTAGAATGATTACACATTTATGACACAAATACCAATTAATATATAGAATATTAAAAAACTAATGTATATACTAAACACTAAATTAATAATTCTTGTTGTATTCATATTGAAATACAAGTAAGCAACCCAAGAGGGGGGGTGAATTGAGATTCTAAAAAAAATTATGCAATACAATTCGCTCAACAATTTAATCTATTGCCTTAATCAAATTGAAAACAATAAATTCAATCATGCACAATATTAAAAGAGTAAGGGAAGAGAAAACAAACACAATGATTTTTACGTGGTTCGGCAATCCCCGCCTACGTCCACGCCTCCAAGCTCACCGGGCTTGAGGATTTCACTAAGCTAGCCTCCCAAGGCTTCAAACGCTTACAATTGACTTCCAAGGTGTCAATGGACCTTTACAACAAGAGATTATCCCCAATCTCTTAACCCAAGTGTATCCCAACACTTACAATCACTCAAAGTAAAAGATTACAAATTGTTTTTCTCTCACACAATATTTAAGATTACAAATCAATGCCCAATGTGTGAATAGATGAAGAGAAAATGTGTTTAAAGCTCTATGAAGATTGTATTCTCGAATATAAGCTCAATGGTTGTGTTGTGATCAACCTTTGTTTGGATTTGAATGAGCTTATTTATAGTTGCAGCTGAAAACTAGCCGTTATAGACTGTCTGCACACTGTCGGATCGCCGTTAACTAGATATCGGATCGCCGTTTGACTGGTCAATATGACCGTTGGGGCTGATTTTCAAATTGTCGGATCGCCGTTATCTAGATGTCGGATCGCCGTTAGTGTCCAGAGACTAATCTTCAATTCTGTTAGATGTCGGCGAGCCGTTATCACGAAGTCGGATCGCCGTTAGTGTCCAGAGGCTGATCTTCAATTCTGCTCGATGTCGGCGAGCCGTTAACAAAATGTCGGATCGCCGTTTTCTACAGTGACTGCTACAGTGACTACTACAGTGCACTATTTTGTAAAATAATAGTTTGACCCTCAAACTTTATATAACTGTACTATGGCCCAAAACGGTATGAAACTTTGCAAATAAGTCCAATTTCAGAATTTCTAAATAATACTTTGTTAATCCCAAAACTTTCTGAAATTATGGTATAGCCAAAAATGCTATGACACTTTTCAAATAAGTCCTTCACCAAAATTTCAAGCAATACTTCTTTATTTCAAAGTTTTCAAAATTCTTTCAATTAAACCATAAACTTTAAAAAACAACCAATTTCAAAAAATCATTTTTCCATTAAATATGAAACATTTATAATGTGAAAATAATGATTTATTTAAAAAGAATAAAAACAATCAATTTCATAAAATCATTTTTCCATTAAATATAAAACCTTTAAAATGTGAAAATAATGATTTATTTAAGATGTATAAAAAATAATTTGATCTTAAAAGATTAATCATTCTTAATCTTGTTTGTTATCATCAAAATCAATATTATGGAAACATATATGTTAACACATATTGTGTTATAAAATTTATTTATGTTATATTTATGTCATACTAACTTATTTATCACTTATTTTTATGATTAATATTGATATATTTGTTATTTTAATTTTTTTTGTTTTAAATGTGTAAACGTATCAATATAAATAAAACGATTAATGAACAGTTGTATTCATATTTTGAAGTTTGAACACGATTAATAAATTTAACGTATTTATATTTACTTAAATTTGACACGGTGAAAATAAGCCATGACATGATTTTACGAAATGGCACTCCCAATCTGAAGGTTTTTCTCGCAATTGTAAAAAATTTCGTCTAAAATCTATATAGTAAAATAATGCCAAATTTAAAAATCGGTGCATAAGTACATGGTGGAGAAATATCAATCCTTATTAAAATTTAAGAAAATTCGCGCCGTAAGAAGGTTAAACCCACGCGCACATAGTTGATAAGAGTGATTATTTGGGGAACAAAAATGGGTCCCACATAGAAACAGTAGTCTGCCACATCATCTCTATCGTGTCCTTGCTTCTCAGCTTGATAATTGATGTCAATCCGCCACCTGGGTTCGTAGTACTTAGTACGTCATCACTTTCGTTTCCTTGCTCCGCAGCTTGAAATTACAAATGCATAAATTTTTAATTCAAAATTATATAAATGTACTTTTTAGTCCATTGTAATCCAATTTATTTGACGATGTTGGTTTTGTAAAATGGCAAGAATGATTTTATTTTTCTTAGATATGAAATAATTTCCAATGATTGTGCCATTTAAGAAAAAAAATTTCAAATCATCTTTAAAAAAAAAAAGAATTGTAGGTTCTTCATGTTTCTTTTAAAAAATAAAAGGCATATTTCAAAGATTGTGATGCAAAGCAAGAATTTTGAAAAAAATTAACTAGATTGAAATTTATATATTATAGAAAATTTTTAATTAATGTATATTCTAATTACCTATTTAGTGTTTTTTTATTTAGGAGCTTTTTTTTAAGTTGTAAGTCTATTAGAGAAGAGTCTTAAATTTAAGTTACATATGTGTCTTTCTAATTTGAGAGAGAGTGAATTAATTATTATTAAAATTCAGTTTCAAACTCTATGTAAATTTTGAGCTTTTGTTATTTCTCAATATTTTGTAGAATCATAAGGCAATTCATAAAGAAAAACTTAGATTCGGAACTTTTTTTTTCAGTTAATGTGAAGCCTAATATATTTCATATTTTCATTATTTTTAGAAATTAAAAATAGCCCTATATATATTAGATAATTAGAGGTATTTGTTTTGGCCAAATATTAATATACATAGTTATTTGTTTAAAAAAATTTAAAAGGAAAAACAAAAATAAATTTACATTATCTTTTATAATGAACATGATTATTTAGGCTCTATATTTAAAAAAAATATTAAAATTTTAATTAAAAACATTAATAATTGACAAAATTTATGGTAGTAACACGTGGCAGAATGTAAGATGGAGGGGCATCAAATTTGTCAGCCTTGTGGTGTTAAATAAGTTTCATTCTCCTCCTTGGGCTTGGCAATCACTTCCAGACAAACACTCAGTCCTAAAATAAAAGCCGACCAGAAGCTGAAAAATGCATCATAAGATCAACAAATGAAGTTGAGGAATGGCTCTAATGGCAACGACAGTGAGAACCAAACTCCGTAGACTCATTGCAAGTGCTGGTAATCGCAGCAATGGCTCAATCTCAATCTCAATCTGCCGCCAGTTATCTTCGGCGACGGAAGCAGCAGAGGCCGTTGGATCAAGAGGCGTGGTGGGTTTGGGGGTATTTGGATTGAAAGACTATGAAGATTATAGGCGTTCTCTTTATGGAGACATCACACATAAAGCTTTGCTCGTTGACGCTGCTGGTACTCTCCTTGTTCCTTCTCAGCCCATGGCCCAGGTAATGAGAATGAATTGCCTTTTCTGTTTCTTTATTTTTTTAAAATTTTTCTATCTTATTTATTTATAACATTATTAATCTTTTTTTTTTAATTTTGTAGATATATAGAGAGATTGGAGAGAAGTATGGTGTTGCCTACTCTGAGGCTGAGATATTGAACAGATACAGAAGGGCTTATGAGCAACCATGGGGAGGATCTCGTCTCAGGTCCTTTCTATTTCCATTTTCTCCAATTTTTTTATATTTATTTATTACATATTACTTACTGTTTTTTTTTCCAACAAAACCCACTTTACTAGATACCAGTCGCATTTTTGGAATTCTACTTTTTTGACCTTCATGATTTGACAAAAAGGTAAAATTAGTTTCACTTTCTACGGAAATAGTAACCAAGCAAAAGTAATCTGTTTGATTTTAATTTGTAAAATTGGGCTTTTTTATTTTTTATTTTAAAGGTTAGTATGATCATTAATCATTAAATTGGTGGGTTATGTGTCTGCATCGCATTTCCCTGTTCCTTTAATTAATGGCTTTAGTTGTTATTTCCAATTTAAGACACTTGACTTTTTTGGCCAACAGTCTCCAACCTGATGTGGAAGGTAGAATGAAGATGTAAATTTGCAAATATTGAGTTATTCTTCTTAGTAAATTTATGATCTGTGACAGATATGTGATATAGAAATATCTAGAATTCATCAGAGATTTTTCCTTACTGATGCATGACACAGGCATGAAGTCTTTTTTACTTATAACCTGAAAATCTATTGATGAATGTATCCAGTTACAAATCTATTAGTGGCCTAATCTGAAAGTTGCAATATGAACCTCATTTCTTAAGACATTATGAATCCTGAAGGCTTTTATATCATCTGAATGATATATTTGGAAAATCATTGAGGAATTGAATCTGATAGAAAATTTTCCGTATGTTCTTTGTTACCAGCTTTTGCTGTTTAACTGCTTTGATGTATTATCTGAACAATCCCATTCAATTGATAAAACTTAATCGATTCAGTGAACAGTAAAGTCAAAGTTAAAATCATGCTGAGATAAACCTGCTCAAAGTTGCTCCATAGTTCATGTAAAATGATTATGTTTAGTATTGCATAGTATCCTTTTATTTTCCACACGTATTTCCATTAGTAGCTTTGGAAATTATTTTGCAGTAAATCTTTTTTTCTCTTTCATTATATTTTTTTGGTTTCCTCATATTTAGATTACTAAAAGCAATTTTTCACTCTGTCATTTTTATAATAGGTTTCTTGATGTCCTTATTTCTCTTTTAAACAACCAAACCTAGGAGCTCCCTTTTTTTTTCAGCTTGATCCCAAACTTGTAAAAGATAATATACTCATCATTACATATCATATACTCATTATTACTTTCCATGTCTTAGTGAAGAAGAGGGTTGACAAATCCATGTCTGTTGTACCCATCCCTTCTCTTCAAGTTAGTCAACATAACGTCACAAACTGATATGAGATAGCACCGATTTGGAAATAAATATTAAATTCAGTCCTTCATGTCCTATGTCAACCATAAAATTTTGCTACCATTTGTTTAGTCTTTAAAAAGATTATTTTTTCCCTTTTGATTGGTGGTTTGACTATTTTCTTTCAACTTATTGCAGATATGTGAATGATGGGAGACCCTTCTGGCAATTTATAGTTAGTTCGTCTACTGGTTGTTCAGATTCCCAGTATTTTGAAGAACTTTATAACTACTATACCACTGAAAAGGTAAAATGGTCATGGTTTCCCTTCCTTTTTGTGAATTTTTGCAGTGCAAGCATGATTACTGATAGTTCTATTAATTTTCCTTGCTTCTTTGTTAATCTTTGAAAGGCATGGCACCTCTGTGATCCTGAAGCTGAAAAGGTATTTAAGGCTATCAGAAAAGCAGGAGTCAAATTGGCTGTTGTGTCAAACTTTGATACTCGGTTAAGACCTGTGTTGCGAGCTCTAAATTGTGATCATTGGTTCGATGCTGTTGCAGTGTCAGCTGAAGTAAGTGAATTATTGAGACCTATTGATATTTCAAAAGTGATTTGAGTCAAAAGTCAAGCATGTGAGAATGTTCTCATTTTTCTTCATGTCACTCATTGCAATTGAAATAATCGCTTTGCCAGGTCCCATGTAAAAGATTCCTTGGTTTTCTATTTGGTGGACTTGGTTTTTCAATATACCCTGAACTTCAGTGAAATTATTTTGTTTAAGAAAATTTACTAATAAAACTAATATTTACATGATTCCCCTTTAACTTACATTTAACCTGTGATATGATTGATATATTGACACTTCTTTTATAAACAGGTTGAAGCAGAGAAGCCAAATCCAACAATATTCCTAAAAGCTTGTGATTTGTTGGGAGTAAAACCTGAGGATGCTGTACATGTAGGGGATGATCGTAGGAATGATGTGTGGGGTGCCAGGGATGCAGGTTGTGATGCTTGGCTTTGGGGAAGTGATGTCCACTCCTTTAAGGAGGTATGCTGTCATTTCAAATAGAAAGAAGGGAAATAGAGTGAGAGAGCTAGCAAGGATCAGAGCATAGCATGCATGTATTTATTAATTATTATTACTTTCTGGAAACTGACTGCATGTTGTTGTGTCTAATATAATTTGTGGTCAAGCACTGTTGGTACTCAACATTATCAGTGTTATATGTTATCTTCATCGTATTTCTTGGTATGCTGTTGTTGACATCGCCAAATGAACATCATTCATTGTAGCATTTAAATGTTAAATCAAATCAAGTTAGCTGAGCGAACTTGATCATCAAATTGCAATCTTCTTTTATGTTGGCATTAATCGACTGTGTATACGGTCTTATGATTTTTCTGATTCAGGTTGCTCAAAGGATAGGGGTCAAAGTTTAAGAGAAGGCTGATCTTAACCGACCGCTCAGAAGAATGCTTTATGTACAGGTTTGTTTGAGCTTTTGGTGAGAGATCTGTGTATATTCTGCGTCGGACGGATGTGGGAACAGACTAGATAGGACTGGTTGTAGGAAGCCAAACTTCAGCTTGTTTATGTAATAAATAATTTACAATTTCAGCATCCAACTGAAGAATGCTCTGTTTAGTATAGCTTATCAAATAGAGCTTATTTAAGTAGAATTTTTATTTATAATTTCCATAAAATCAACATCCAACTGAAAAATGTTCAGTTTAGTATAGCTTTTCAAATAGAGTTTATTTAAATAGAGTTTTTATTTGTAAAGCTTTTATAAGTAGAGTTTTAACCAAAATATTTAAGTTTGATTGTTAATGAGAGTTTTTATATAAATTTGTAAAATTATTTTAATAGATAAGTTTTTTAAAGTTACTAGTAGAGGTAAAATAATTCATTTAATCTC
Organism: Citrus medica; assembly: GCA_002013955.2. NCBI lineage: Eukaryota > Viridiplantae > Streptophyta > Magnoliopsida > Sapindales > Rutaceae > Citrus > Citrus medica. The sequence continues at coordinate 50,148 of MKYO02029535.1, forward strand.
TAAAAGTACTATTTAAAATACAACTAAATAATATTAAAAATTTTCAAAATAGTTTATAGAATTAAATAAACATTTATGATTATTAAATGAGTCATATTTCAATCATGTATTAAATTCTTGTTCTTTTCGTTTTTAGTTTCACGGATGTATTCTTCACCCTAATGATTTTATTTTATTTATTTTTTGTATTACCCAAGTTCACCCAAAAGGTCTCATTCTCGTCTAATGGTGGACACCTTAACTCATTGTTCACATTTTTCCTAAGCCATGTTTGATGTCAGGAAAACGATTTGGGACTGAAATTGAAACTTAGCACACTATTTGTTGGGTGGCAACATTTAAAGCCACTTCAAACTTGAAGCTTCCGAAGCATTTCTCTTATGTTGAGTCAATAAATAGTAAATGGGAAAAATAATGCCAACTGGTGTTAGGATCCCTGATGTTAAGTCAATAAATAGGAAAAAATAATGCTAACTTATGCTGAGTCAATAAATAGGCGAAATGTTTGGGAGATTTTCATCCCACTTAATTTATTATCTCTGAATCTTCTGCGTTTTTTAATGTACTAGTTTCCATTTTTTTATTAAAAAAAATAATGTTAGCTTTCAAATTTATACGTATTATAATCGTCGCAAGATTTTCTTTATTTTCTCGCGTTTTTGGTTATCCGTTTCATATTTTTGCCGTCAATCACAAATTTTTTGTTATGCTTCCGTTGCATTGTGCCTTCTTGTAAGTGATCGAATGTAGCGGGTTTCTGACAATCAAATGGGCTTGGATTTTCTAATAAACCCATATTGAGCCTTGACATTGTAAATTTCTTTTGAATCCACTAAAGATTTTCATTTTCTAGGGAGCGAGTCAGCTGGTTCCCCCGTGGCAGCGGCATTCATTTTCTAAAGTATTTTAATGCATTTTTCTACCATCTATTTAACAATATATGTTCCCTTAAGTCTAAAATTTTGAGATGATTTTTAAAATTTGCAGTATTAAAGTGTATCATTATGTAAGACACAAAATTTTACTCTAAATAATTTATTGTTGCATGCTAAATCAAGGGAGGGTGAAGCCTCATTAAGACTCAAAGGAGCCACGATGAAGTAGTTTGGAAGCGATACTAGATGTCGTTCTAGTATTCTTTCTTGAAACTCAAGAAGAAATGCTCTCACAGGGAAGAATATAATATCTCAATTAAGAATATACTGAATATTATTGATGAAATATTTATCTAAAGAAACAAGGATAACAAACTTATTTATACTAGTTAAGATTATCATATTCCTAATAAAATTATAATTCTTTATATATAAAAAAAAAGAAATATCACTTAAATAAGAAAATATAAAGCAATTTCTAATTAAACTAGAAAATTATACTCTTACTATGACTATGTTTGTCCTACATCAATCTCCTCCCCTTAGATGAACTCATCCTAGAGTTGATTCAAACATATGGCAATGGTGTAGGACTATGATCCTCGAACAAATCTTGAATATTAAAAGTTTTGAAAATATTGTAGTTGGCTGGTAGGTCAATGACATAAGCATTGTCATTGATTTTCTATAAGATGCAAAATGATCCAATCTTTTTTTTGCTTGAGCTTCTTGTATTCTTCAACAGGAAATCTATTCCATCGTATATGAACCATCACTTAATCTCTTATAGTACAGGATTTGAAGCGCCTATATTTGTTTGTGTCTGTCTTGTATTTAGTAGCAAATTCTTCTAATTTCTTCTTAACTTTTTCATGAATATTGATTGCTCTGTCTATCATATGATCAACAAAATTATCATTCCACATAGCTTAAGCAAAAGAACTAAACCCCAGGTATCTAAAGTAGGTCAAATGCATATAATCTTAAAAGGTGACTTCCCACTTGATAGATTGGCCATATTATTATAAGTAAACTCTAGTTGATGTAAAATATAATTCCATTGGCAAAAATTTTCTTGAATCAAACTTTGTACAATATTGCCTAATGTGCGATTAACAACTTCAATTTGCCCATCTGTTTGTGGGTGACAAGGACTACTGCGCTACAATGATGTATTTAGTCTCCTCCATAAGGTCTTCCAAAAGTAGCTTAGGAATTTACTACCTGAATCAAAGGCAATAGCCTTAGGTAATCCATATAAGCTAGCAATCTCTCAGAAGAACAATTGGACAATATTCCTTGCGTCAGAAGTCTTCTTGCATTGATTTTAGTGTGCCATTTTAGAAAATTGATCAACAATCACGAAGATAGAATATGTTCCTCATTGAGTTCATGGAAGCCTCAATATGAAATCTATAGACAAATCTTCCCAAGGCGCCTAAAAAATAGGGAGAAAAGTGTATAAACTTGTATTCTGTGCATGGCCTTTAGTAGTTTGGCACGTGTAACAATGTTTAATAAACTTCTCAACATCTTTTTTAAGATGTGGCCAATATGTTCTCCTAATCCTCCGCAATGTGGCTCTCAAATTATATACTCCCTTAAAGATCCTTAGGAAATGCATAGACAATCTCCAAAGACTAGGAATCCATCATATATCTAATACTTGCTTGAAGCTCTTAAGGTGCAACTCTTCCATTCTTCTTTGAACTTTTCATCATCTTTATAAAGGTCCTTTAGGTATTTAAAGCTAATAATTTCACTCTTTATCGGGGTAAGAAAAAACTGCTCAGTGACTCAAAGCATCAGCTACTTTGTTAATTTCCCTAACTTATTCTTACGAGAGAAGGTAAGCCTTGAAGGTAAGCAAGCATACGTACGACTTGGCTTTGAAGAATGGTTGAGGAATTTGAGAGCTTCATGATCACTATTTAGAACAAATTCCTTCTGAATTAAATAGGGCTCATATTGTTGTAAAGTACGAATAATGGCATATAACTCTTGTTTGCAAATATACCACTTTTGTCTAGCCTCGCTAAGCTTCTCGGTAAAGAATGATATAAGACATTTTTCCTATAATAGGACAACTCCAATTCCAATCCCAAAAGTATCATAGTCAACTTCAAATAACTACTAAAATCTAGGAATGCAATGACTAGTGCAGTGGTTAAGCTTTCTTTCAACTTTAAAAAGCTCCGCTCTGCCTTATCCGGCCAAACTAGTTGCCTGTTGCTTTAGGCAATCACTGAGAGGAGTAGTAATAGTACTAAAGTCTTTCACGAAACACCTATAGAATGTTGCAAGCCTATGAAAACTTTGTACTTCTTCGATATTTATAGATGATGGCCACTTTCGTATAGCCTTCACTTTCTCTTTGTCTACTTTAATGCCTTCAACATAATATTGCCTATGGACAAATACGTTGTTTTCCCATAAAGTTGTGAAGAGGTCTCGCAAATGTTGTAAATGTTCTTTTTTGTGCAGCAATAAATTAAAATATCATCAAAGTAAACAACAACAAATTTGCCTATAAAGGGTTGGAATACTTGGTTCATCAACTCATGAAGGTACATGGTTATTAGATAATCTAAAAGGCATGATTAGCCACTCATATAAAACTTCATGAGTCTTAAAAGTTATCTTTCATTCATAACTAGGGTGGATACTATTCTAGTGATATCCAGTCTTCAAATCTATTTTTGAGAATAGCTTTGACCTTCTTAATTTATCAAGCATATCATCTAATTGAGGAACTGAAAATCAATATTTCATTGTGATTTTATTGATAGCTCTGTTATCCACACACATTCTCCAACTTCTGTCTCTCTTTGGAGTTAGTAAAACAATCACAACACATGAGCTCATACTTTCACGAATTAAGCTTTTTTGGAGTAATTCTTTAACTTGCTCTCGTAGGATTTCATATTCTTTTGGGATCATACAATAATGAGGTAAGCTAGGGAGGCTAGCTTTAAGGACAATATCAATTTGATGCTGAATGTTCCTCACATGAGGTAATGCGTTATGAAGTTTTTTAGGCAAAATATCTTAAAATTCTAAGAGTAGCGGCCGAACCTCTATTGGCATCGATTCTACTTTAGTTACCTATTTTGGTACCAAAGATAAGTTCCTTTGAACTTTTATTTCATTGGAGCAAGAATAACCTTTATATTTTCTCGATAAAACCTGTTTTTATTATCCTTCCGATATTGTATTGTATTAAGGTTAAATTGCCAGGGTCTCTCGAGTAGCAAATGACAAGCATTCATCTCGACAACATTCTAGGTTACTTCATCTTTGTATCTTTCAATGGAAAAAAGAATGTGGCATTATTATGTTATTTTAGTCTCTTTAACGTCTTTTATCCATCCAATGCAATATGAAAAAAGGATGCTTTTGTGTTTAAAATTGTAACTTGTCGATCATGGTTTTTGAAACTATATTCTTTCTACTAACATTATCAATAATCAGATCACAAACTCTCTCATTAACTATGATTCTTATCTTGAAGATGTTATGTCTCTGAGTGTCTTTTTCTTTCTTTGGCATGTATATGAGTGATACTCCTTCGTCTAAATGTGTCCACTCTTCCTCCTATTTATTGTCTTCATTGTCTTTATAAGGTTCGTCCTCAAGCTCTTCACTTTTCCTTGCATGAGTTGCCAACTTGGTGGATCATTTATTGGCCATATATTTTGTCCATTATGATTTTGTGTTGATTTTCTAAAGTTTTCCATAAGAGCTTTTCCTTCGTTAACTTCATTACTTTGCTTCAGTTGCTGACCAGGAATGAATGAGCGTGGGGTGGCTTGATTACGAGCCTTTCATTTTTCAAGTTGTATTTCTACTTTTATGACTAGTCAAATGGCATTCTACAATGTATGTACTGGTTGCAACTCAATTTGATCTTTTATTTTAGGGCATAAACCATTCAAAAATCAACCAACTATATGGGCTTCTATCTTTGGAGATTATTTCATTCTATAAGCCTTTGAAATTCGAGGACATATTCTTCTACTATTTTGGCTCTTTGACAATAATCGTTGTACTCACAATATAAGGTTTGTACATTGTCAAAAGGAAAAATTGTTCTCTTAGCAGGTGATGCGTGCAATGACATGTCTTGACCTTTCTTTTTTCTTGTAGCACAGGAGAAGTCTGTAGATTATCACAACAAATTTAAGTAGCTCCTTTGAGTTTATACACTTACTCCCTTGACCTCATTTGATTCTGAAAAGTCTATTGTTTCAAAGAGTTGTTCAACATCAAACAACCAATTAAGGAACTATCCAATGCCCAGTTGTCTATTGAATTATGAGAGGTCAATTTTGATGCAGTAGTTATTCTGATGCATTCCTCGTTGTTCATATTCTATTTTTTCGTCATCTGAATTGTTTGAACTTAGAAAGTATTGAGTAGCTTTTATATTTCTATTAAAGCTACCTATTTCCTTAGCTCCGTCAGTTTTCTTATACTTAATTAGTTAAATTATTACTTGAATTAATATTTTTAGCACCTTAGCTTTCTGATTACTTCCTTGGGCAAGTCTAATATATTTTAAATCTTGTTTTACGCCAAGTAATGTTTCTTCCATTGTCGTAATATTGATTTGAATTGATTGTAAGGCTTTTATTTTTTCGCACAATGCTTTTGCTGGATTGTTTTGTGATTGTTCGAGTTGCTCTATCCACCTCATAATTCATCTCAAATTGAGTACTGTTTTCTCCAGAAATCAATGTTAGTTTTTTTTATAAGAATAGAAAATTATAGTCCAATAGTATAATAAGAAAGTATTAGGCAAACTTATAAATAAGCACTACAACAAAAAAAAGGCTTTTGACAGTAGAGTAAGTGTCAGTTTGGTATGGCTTATTTACGAGTCCTAAGTGCTTATTTTATTCCATAAGTACTTTTTACAAATTTTTATGGTATTTGATTATTTTTTGAGTAGAGATTTTTAGGTTAAATAAGTTAATTTACCTCTACTAGCAAAAGCCCAAAATTTAAGTTTTTTGGAGAAGAGGTTAGAGAATTTTTCTAAAAAATATATAGTATCAAAAATATCCTTGACATATTTCATTAATTACATAATATCCTTTGTATAAAACTTGCCCAATAAAAATTGTTACCGCCATATAAATATATTACTGCTGCCACTTCACTTTATCTCTTTTTTAAAAAAAAATAATCAGCATTTTAATTTTGCAATCCCTATACATAACCAACACTTGAGAGAGCAATTATAGTCATAGCCAACATTTTTGGTGAGGAGGATGCCAGGTAATTCGATACTTCTCATGTTCTGTTAACATTTCAATTATATTATTGATTATCATTTTAATTTGGATAATATTTTTTGTTTAGGAGAATATATCAATTATGTAATTTTTAATTTTAAAAATTAAAGAAATGATTGAATTGATTTTTTCTTATTAATTGATAGCTTGGATGCATTTTGTTACATGTTATATAATTATGAATACATATCTTTTTTGGTAATTTAATTACATAAAAGTACTTTTAGTTTTACACAACGAAACTGTTTAATGGTTCAAAAGTATTTTTTTAATTGACAACTAAACACCCAATGACTTTTTGTCTAAAAGCTCTATTAATGTAAGTTCTACTGTCATAAGCTCTACTGGTATAAGTTATATCTAATAAGTTGTACCAAACGAAGCCTAAGTATGTTGTTGAAAGGTTATAACGGCACAGTTTAACATGCCGTGGATCCACCAGCCGTGAAAAGTCATCTAGTTTTAATGGCATAAGTTTAAAGTTGTTGTTTACGCTATTAAAAAGAATCCATGGTAGAGATTATTGGTTGTGGATGGTGATTAATGGCTAAAATTACTCTAGCTGTTGTAACAGAAATGATAAATTGTGATTGTTTTATAACGATATACATAGACTTGTCATGATAACTCAAGGCAATATAGCATTGCTGCCGTAAATTCTATTTTTCAAAATAATCTCAATTTATTCTTTATTTTATTTAAATAAATTTAATGTATTATTGTGTTTATACATCTCACTTGCTATCGCATCCACTGAATTAACAAGTACACATATTAAAACAAAAATTATTTTATAAAAAATTGTCAATATACATTCAACAGATTGAGTTCAATTAATGTGAAATAACACATAAAAGTAGACAAAAGCTTTCCTATACAAAGGGTAAAAATAAAGTACTTATTTTCACTCCTAGATGCTATATATTCCTTTGCCTCCAGAAATCATTTTTCTTCGTAGCTCTAATAAATCTCTAAAGAAAAAAGAAAATATAAATTGAAAACTTCTTATGATAAACAACTTAGAATAAAATAGACAATCAATTGACAGACTTGCAAGAAGTTCAATTTTTTTTTTCTAGAGTTTACAAGCTTGTAATCCTAATGAAACAATTTATACGGTCTTCTAAATCATTCTTCACATGAAAAATATGATCTAATGATTCCCAAAAAACGAAAACAGATCATGCAATTCATTTTCCCATTACTTATTCAATTAACATATATATAATGTTTATAAAACATTGTTGAATTTAACAAGAATATTTCCATAGATTGCTTCTACCATTCATACTAAAAACTTGAAGTTTCATCAAAAGTTTTCTCCAATAACAAGATTGAATTCATAAATAACATTAATCAACTTGTAAATCAAACCATTCAAAATTATAAACTCATCTTTGGAATAGTCGTCCTTGCCAATTGAAATTTATTTTCAATCAACCAAGATGGTTAACGATTCTTTTTATTACCTTCAACCCTGATAAATTTTAAAAAATCAAAGTCAGTTAACATTATCCATCAATACTCTGAACTTTTTGTACTAACGCACTTCATATTGTGCACTTTTGCTAATAGAAATTTTGATGCTTCAAGAAAATCTGTTTACAAAAATCAAGATATATAATAGTTAGGTTAGAATAAATTGAATTAATCTTAATTAAAATATAAAAAAATATAATGTTGAAAGCCTCGATAAATACATCCAAAGCTTGGATAAACATAAACCCATATGTTGTTAGTGGCTGGTTGCATATTAAAAATTTGATAATTACAAAATCAAATTTTAAACCGTCGGTAATTAATGAATAAAGATTTATAGCTACAAACAAAAGAATCCTAAAAACTACTTGGTTAAGAGCCACTCCCTCACAACTAGGTATGTGACAATTAAAAAAGTGGAAGGAAAATGAAATTACCGACAGTGAATGAAGCAAAACCCGACACAGAAAGAACAATTGCGAGATTGCAAAGGACATTTCATTGTGATGGAACAATGTACTACCATGATTCCCTAAGGCAAAGCAACCCTATTCGTGAAGGAAAGAAAAAATAAGTATAAAATAAAATAAAGGGAAAGAACAATTTATGATTTCCATAGGTATGCGATTTATTTATTTATATAAATAAAATGAATTTTTAACGGCATAAATTTAATGCCATTTTAGATTGACAAATTCATGGCAAGATATTTATGCCATTCTTATAAATACCATAATCAACGACAAAAGAATTACGCAATTAACTGTTGTTTCTATGGCAATTATAACTCATATGCTGTTCAATAAAGTAAAATAATATATTCTTTTTAAAAGTCTGGCGTAAAATAGCATTTTTAACGGTATAGAAAACAAATAGGCTTTCTTTTCCGCCTTTCAACAGCATTGGCATATAATATGCCGTGAAATCTCGGTCATAAAAAGTTACTTTTGTTTGTAGTGAAGTAAAGTATGGGTTTATCGGCAACAGTGATCGGAAAAACGTGAAAGGAAGGGTAAATTTGGAAGAATTGATGGTGGCGAGTGTGATGGAGGTGGTGGTTTGATTCGGATTGTGATGGGTTGATCGAGAAATTAAAGTGAAGTGGCAATTGGCGGTTTGTTTCAGTTTCCTGTGAATGGGGAGACGAATAATGACTGGAATTAGTTGGAAAAAAAAAAAGGCTGATGACGCTGAATGGATTTGTAGTGGTGTGGTTAGCAAATCACAAAGGATGGCAGCAAATTCAGCAGCGACGTTGGGGGTGGTTTAGCAGCTATTTAGGCATGTTTCGGTGAATACAGTGGCGGATCATAGAGCCTGATCGCTAGGATGTATGGGTGTTCGGATGGCAGAGAAGATTGATGAAAAAGAAGAAGAACGGCAGCGGTGGCAATTGCATGCGTTGGCTCTGACCTTCTCTCTCTTTTTTTTTTATTATTTTATTTTATAGTTAGTGGAAACGGTGGAGTTAATGACGATGGACGAAGAATTTGTGCAAAGAAGGTGGTTGACGGTTAGGAAAGTTGTGCTTGGCACCAAAAAAATCTCTAAAGTCTCTGATATTATTTTATACACTGCGGAAGCGATATTAGATATTGTTTAAGAGTAAGTTCTTAAAAAGGGTATTTTTTAGGGATTTCTCTTGAAATTTGACGTATTAATACTTAGATAGAATATATTGATATAATTACAGACACCACCCCTACTGTTAATTATAAGTTAGATTGACCGTTAGTGGACTCTTAAAGTTACTAAAATACCCTTCCCACCTAAATAATTAATTGATAAATAAAACTTTGAGAACTGATGGTTAATAAGTTTGGCTGGAATCACACAACATCAAAAAGACCAAAATACCCATCAATGGAAAGTAATTGACGTTGTTAATATTAATTAACTCTTCAAAATCAAATGAAGCTGCCATTATAATAGTTGTAAATAAATGTTAATAATTTGAACAGCAGCAACAACTATAAATGGAGGCTTTTGCAAGTAAATAAATCATCAAAGCACAATTTATTCTTTATCTTCTATTTAAGAAATCTTTGCATCTGTTTCAATAATATCATTCATTCAAATCATCAATAGAAGCATTCAACATAATCAAGATCAAACATTGTCTCAACCCTATGGATTTTCAAAGCTCAAACACATCCAGTCAATCAAACATGGAACAAATGAGCCATGGCAACACGACATAAACTCTCACTTCCTTAGCATGTTTTATAGGCTTGTCAAAACAAACATCCTTGACATTGACATCCTGCCACATCTTCTTTAAGCTGGTGTATTACTCTAGAACTATTGTTGCTACATCAATCTCATCTCCAGCTACCACAATCTCATCTCCAGCTACCACAGTCCCGATCTCCATGTAAACATGGTTGCAAGTTATAAACAACAACATATCATAAGTAATAAAAAACCATTAATAAATTAAAATAAGCTACATGAAAGTTTAAAGAAAATTATACCACCAATAATAATCATTTCAAGATGAGAACATCAAGCAAGATTACGATATGGACTCTGCTGATTTGAGTTTAAGTTTTAGAGGCAAAACACTTCAAATTCTGTGTGTAATCAACAAACTTGGAATTGATACATACATCTCTTTCTATGTGTAAAAGCAAATAATTGTCATAATACATGAGATTGAAAATACTATTGGTGCTTCTTCTCATTACATGCTCTGATGAGCTGAAAATTAATAGAACAAAAAATTAAAGCTATGTTTTAAAAGATTATTCTAAAAGCAAATTTGATATACTTCAAACTCCAAATAGATCAAGATAAGATAAAAGTACCACAACGATTATAATCTTTTTTTTTTCGAATGAGAACATTAGATTATAATAATACTTTCTGCTTGGATTTCCATAAATTAGTTCCTCTTTTGTAAGCTATGTGCTACCAACATGACAGCTTATAATAAAAAAATGATTAAGCATTAAATCGGTATAATGAAGATTTGAAGAACCTTGTTACGGCTATGAAATAGCTCTTCCATTAATGGAAAACTAAATAAATTTAAATTAGAAAGCTGTGTATACTTTCTTTTATTTCATTAGTAGAATATTATCAAGTATCAAAGCAATTAGTTACCAAAACCCTTACTTAATTTGCAAATATCAAGAGAAAGCCCATCATAGATAATATGCCACATAAAAGGTTTGCATATGAGAGAATTTCAACCGTGTATGTTTTTCTTTTGGAAGAGTTCAACAGTTTTTCATTAAATTATTACAATTACTCTTATATAGATGCTTTCATAAAAAGTATTTTCATCCAAAAACAGCTTCTGTAAAATCGCCGTCTAGATTTAAACATGTAAATTCAGCACAAATTTTTGCCACAAAAACACAAACACAAACACAAAAACACATAATAACTACCCTTCAATTCTAAAGACGAAAAACATAGTGAATATTTAAAATTAAAAAATAAAAGAAAAAGAAAAAAAGATGAACAACAATCAGAACAACAACTTACTATACTTGATTAATAGAAAAAGAAATCAGAGACCATAGTTGTTGAGATCAACATGCATAAAAAAATCAAATTTCAAAAACCCATTTTCATTTGAAAGTAATTTAGAATCAACCCATTCTTTAAAAAAAATTAACAAACTAATTAATTGCATCTGATTTGCATCTTCGAACTGTCACAAATGAGGACTAACCTCTTTCTCACTCCAATTCCAGTCGCGGCTGAAGCCATTCACCGCCGGTACTCACTTCGTGGAAGTCTTGGGCCACCACTAGAACTCATATCGTTCATAACAGAAGCTAAACTCTCCTTCAATCTTGATAAAGTTTTAGGCAAAAGGAGCTACTCTTTCACAGCTTTAGAAAGCTGAAATTGGTGTTGGATTTTACTTATGTGAAAGATAAAGCTAAGATTTTTGCTTTCTTTTGTCCATTGAGTATTGCAAAGCATTGGATAATAGATTGTAACAGTCAATACTTCCCAGACATCAACAAAGTTTCAGCTTATATTTGAATTATTTTGAAATTTAAATATACTTTTACATATTTACCCTTTAATACTGACGTCATACGTATTTTTATACTAACGGCAGGGGAGGTATCTGTAATTACATCAATACATTCTATCTAAGTGTTAATATGCCAAACCTCAGGGGAGGTCCCTAAAAATTACCCTTCTTAAAAATTAAGAAAGACTCTCATAAGGTTAGGGATAGCAATGGGGAGGGGAGGGGACCAATCTCCCCGTACCGATCCTTGATATTTTGCGTATGTTCTCATCCTCTCCCCGTCCCCATCAGAATTACTTGAGATAATCTCCATCCCCTCCCCGAATAATAATAGGGGATCCCCAAGGGTCCCCGATCCCCGAATAACTAATACATTTTTGTTTTCGATTTTGAGTTAATCATATTAAAATAAAAAATTCAAATAAAAGTAAAGTTTGAAATATATCTTACATTAATATCCATTACAAAAAGTCACATACATTAAATTAGTAAGTAACGCAGCATGTAAAGAATACAAATTTCTTTTACAAACTATCATGAATAAATTAATAGTCTAATACAAAATTGTTACAAATAAAATCGAATTTAGATTCAAAATTAACTTTTTCAATGGTGGCGTGGGCACTTTATAAATGTTGACTATTCCCTTTACAACACAATAGTTAAGTCGGAGCAAATTAAGAGCAAATATTATATTAGATTAGATTATATTAGGTTAGATTAAATTAGATATTAAAATTGTGATTCGCTGTGGGCAATTATACCATCTAAAAATAAATAAAAATATATTTAAGTTTAAAACATTTAATAAATATTAAAATTAAAACAAAATTTTTGGGCTAATAGAATTTACCCCGTTTTTTTATGTCCTAAATAAAAATTTAGGACTTTAATTAGTTAATTAGGCCTAAAAGTTTAATAATATAAATATTTTGATATTTGTTATTTTTACCAATATTTATAATTTTATAATTTATTTACTAGTAATTTAAAAAAAATTAAAATTAAATTAAAAATTAAAATGGGGAAATGGGTAGGGGATGGGGATTACACCTCATCCCCGTCCCCGTCCCCGTCCCCGAATAAAAAATTAGGTAAAAGATTTTCCCCGTCCCTCCCCGAATAAGAAATTAAGTATGAAATTATCCTCATACCCTCCCCGAATGGAGAAAATCCCCGAAGGTACCCGTCCCCGTGGAGATTTTTGCCATCCCTACATAAGGTAGAAAATAATATTTCAATTAAGAATATATCGAATATTATTAATAAAAAGTTTGTGTAAAGAAACATGAATAACAAGCTTATTTATATTAATTAAGATTATACTACTCTTAATAAAATTATGATTCCTTATAAAAAAAAGGAATATGAATTAAATAAGAGAATATAAAGCAATTCCTAATTAAGTTAAAAAAATCTTATACTTCTACTATGACTATGTCATCCGTTACACATAACCTAAATATTTTGGTAGAATCAATGAATATTTAAATATTATTATGAGTTTTTGGTGTAAAATTTTTATTTTGGTCCTTATAATAATATTGGCGATGTGATGAATATTTTTAAACAAAAAAAATGTAGCTTTACAATCAGTTATATGATTCCACAAATATTAATTCTAATAACAACTTGTAGCCTTACAGTTATTAATTTTCTTTTAACAAATTATTCTCTCTCTTTTTTTTTTAATTACAAGAAACTAGATTTTATTATTTTACTCTCTCTAATTTACGAGAGACAGAACTCTACTCATATTTTATAAAGGAGAAAACTGTCTCTACTAGTTTACATTAAATCTTATATAGCACTGTTTGGATTTTACTATTTTATATTCTCTAATATTCAAAAGATACTTGCTCTACCCATATTTTGTAACGGAGAAAACTGATACTATTTATATTGTGGAAGTAAGTGTTCTTCCACTAAACCAAAGGCCTATTGGGTTTTATTCAAATTTATGTTATCTATTTTTAATAGGAAAAGAACTTTTACATTATGAAAATAAAATTTTAATATATTATAGAATGTAAAATTGAAAAAAAAAATCATATAACCAAATTTGAATGTAAAATTAAAAAAAAAATCATATAATCAATTTTGAAATATTTTAATTTGATCCCTGTATAGTCCGAAACTCCATCCCAACATGTTATATTATTATTTTTTAGATAATTTTATAAAATTAATCAATGAAAAACACATCAAATGTAATATCAATAGCAAATTTGCAATCACTAAAACATACCAGCAGTATTAATTAGAGCTCGCAAAATGGGTCACCAAGTCGTGTTCGGTCATGTTAGTTTTATGTCATGTTAAACTTAGGTCGATTCAAACATGACCTATTTAATAATTGTGTTAAAATACTAAAACCCAAATCCAACACAAAAAATAAATTGAGTTACCCAATAGCCTACTTAATATCTATATATTTAACAAAATTCACATCCAATATTTGCATACTATATATATATACACTCCCCCCCCCCCAATATTAGGCATTTACGCTATTGAAATTCTAAATTTATATAAAATTTTATAAATGATTATGTATATGTATAAAAAAGAGAGAATTATGTCTAATATTTGAGTTTTAATGATAAAAATGTAGAAACTAATTTAAAATAAAAAATATAACCGTATCAATAGTCAGATAAATTAGTTAAGAATTTTAACCTTAACCTAATACAAAAAAATTTGTGTCGACTTAAATTTGGCCTATTTAATAATCGTGTTAAATTTTATTAACACATACTCATTTATTCGTATTATATTAATATCAGATAGTAATATTGTGTCAAATTTTATCAGTTACCATTATCATTTATTAATTTATCACGTGATCCACTACGATTTCCTAAATGTTTTCTAAAATAACAATTATGGAGTGACAACTACGATATTTACAGCAAAAATTTCTGTTTAGAAAAGGAAAAACTGTGATGCTTTTAACAACAAACTTTCTATATTTTTTACAATATTATTTTTTTCCCTAAATTCATTTTAGTTTAAGCAACTTAACATTTTCGAAGAAAAGAGCATTTTCGTAATTTTACAAGTTTCGCGCGGGAAAATAATACCCAGTTGCAAAAATCAAAATGGAGGGAGGGGTTTTCATTTTTGCTTTAGGTTTCACACACTTCCAATCCTGCCATTATCCGTCAATAGAAGAAAATGGAGAGAATTCACGTGACTGTTCGAGCACGGCCACTCTCGCCGGAGGACGCGAAGTCAAGCCCATGGAGAATTGTGGGCAATTCAATTTTTATCCCTAATCATTCATCAAAGTTCGAATTTGGTACTTAGTCTCTCTCTCTCTCTCTCTCTTAAGTCTTAATAATGCTTATATATATATCTGCTATTGCTAGGGTTCAAATTTTTTTATGATTATTTATTTGATTTTATTAAATTTTGGATATTAGACCGGATTTTCGACCAAGATTGTAAAACCCTAGAGGTTTATGAAGCTCGTACTAGAGACATTGTTGCTGCCGCTGTTCGTGGATTCAATGGTAATGCTTGAATCCAATTCACTTTTAATTTTTCGTAAGTGATTTTGTCTGTTAATTTATTTGGGGCTTTTCTTGTAGGAACGATTTTTGCTTATGGACAGACAAACAGTGGCAAAACACATACAATGCGTGGCTCGCTTACTGAACCCGGTGTCATCCCTCGTGCTGTGCATGATTTGTTTGACATCATACAAGGGGTATTAAATGCTGTCACTTTTTTTCCCCAAAATTTAGTTTCTTTATATGTTATTATTTATTAACATGCCATTACTCTTTGGGGATGAAGCTAATGGATTTAATTTCTTCAGCTTTTCTGATAAGTAATAATGCATTGAAAAAATGTTAAAGGCCACCACCTTTAACAGTATTGACAAAAATCAAGACCTATGATAATTATTGTTATGTTGACTTCCATATGTTATTGTTTTTGCTCAAAATTATTAGATTGGGGTGAATGGATGAGTTTGATTGTTTCTTTTATTTCAGGAAGTGGACAGAGAGTTTCTTCTCCGAATGTCCTATATGGAGATTTACAATGAGGACATAAATGATTTGTTAGCTCCTGAGCATCGAAAACTGCAGATTCACGAAAGCCTGGAGGTATTTGAAGCTTTATCTAGTGGTACATGTCTAGGAGTTTTTATGACTGACAGTTTATTTTAATTTTCTTTATATGTGCAGCGAGGGATATATGTTGCTGGTTTGAGAGAAGAAATTGTTGCCTCTCCTCAGCAAGTTCTTAATCTTATGGATTTTGGAGAATGTATATCTCTTGTTTGCTGTTGGCTATATATCAGCCAATTGTCTGCAAATTTAATTATTTATTTTTCTCAAAATTTCAGCTCACAGACATATTGGAGAAACAAATATGAATTTGCACAGTAGTAGATCTCACACCATTTTCCGCATGGTAATGTGATGTTATCTTTTTACTAATATCATTTGTCAGAGTTATATACGTTCTTCTGCCTTACTGCTTATTAAACAGATTATAGAGAGTCGGGATAAAACTGAAGATGATAACAATGACAATTCTTGTGATGCCGTTCGTGTATCGGTTTTGGTATGGGATTGCTAGACAATCTTTACATCTTTCTTGCAAATTTTTTAATAAATATTTTAATCTATGTATATTTGAATTTGCCATAGTCAGAACAAAATATCTTGTTTATCTTCCCTATAATTCAGATTTACTGTTCATTCTATATTTCTATTTGATTATAGAATTTAGTGGACCTTGCTGGTTCAGAGCGTGCCGCAAAAACTGGTGCAGAAGGGGTTCGACTCAAAGAGGGTTCCCACATTAACAAAAGCTTGATGACACTAGGAACTGTTATTAAAAAATTGAGTGAAGGAGCTGAAAGCCAAGGGTAAGTTATCTGTTCAGGAGCATGCATTAAGACTAAATTGTTGTTTTCCTAGAATAATTGACATATTCAATGTAGGGGTCATGTCCCATATCGAGATAGCAAACTGACTCGCATTTTACAACCTGCTCTTGGCGGAAATGCAAATACAGCTATTATTTGCAATATCACTCTTGCACAGGTAGCATTCTGTTAACTAATGAACCTTATGCTTGATCAACATCTTTGAATGCATACTTAAATTTTTGAAACTCTTTTTGTGGTTAAATTAGTGATTTACATAAATTTTAAAGATAGAACTTTTCCTTGTATAGTTCAAATGTAGTACTTTCTTGTCTTTTTGTCAGACAGTGTTTTATTGTTGTATGTGCTTTTCAAGTTTTCCTTCCATGGGCAATTGGGTATTATTTTTTCATTGACTCATGGATGATACTAGACGGAGAACCTTGGTTTGGGGGTGGCAAAGCACAAAATTTACAAAAACTATATTACCAAATTATTATTATAAAACGAATGTAGAATCATTTAGTCTTGATGACTTATATAAAAAGAAAGTTCATATAAGTGGATTGAGGAATCAACATTGCGAGGTTTGGTGGCATATTTTTAGGCTGTAAACTTTTAATGAATCTTCAATTGCTAGTGTGGCATTTTACTCTTCTCAATTGGGATAGATTGTGAGAAATTTAAAAATTTTTTCTGACCATTTTATCTTAGTTGGAGTGTCTATTAAAGCAGTTTCTATTAATTAAAGTTTTTAACATCTTTGCACTGTTTCTTATCTTGAGCATGGAGATAAGTTGTTCCCAATAATTCACCTTAACTAGAACATGGGAATCATTTGAATTGGGAAATATTTTATCTTCTTTCTGTGTGTTGTTTTTCTCGTCTGCCTAAGAATGAATGGTGATTGTTGCGTTGGAGTAAAAATACACAATATTACCAAAAGAAAAAAAGAGAAAATTGATTGTTGCTTCAGGTGGTTTTTAATTGTATAATTGATGTCTTTAATTATGTAAATATAGATGGAATGCATGTTTTAATAGTTGAGTCAAGTTGAAATGATTTGTTCTTTTCTAGAGTCTCTTGGAGCATGTTTACATATATTAGAGGAAGTTTTATGAAAAGATAATGCTACAGTCAAATACCTTTCTTTGAATTGAAGTAGTATTTTTATGAAAAGTTCACAAAGTAAGTGGAGAACTCTTAAAATATTTCTTCAACATTGTCACAATGTACATAAGTAACGAGCATTTCTTTTTATGAGAGCTATTTATTTATTTTTTATTTCAACAAATAATTAATGAGCACCAAACCTTGATCTATTTGCTAGACTACTTACAAAAACAGAAACCATTTTAACCTATTTCAGTCCCTATGCAAACAAATATTTAGAAGTACATTGTGTACTGTTTTTGATGCTTTGATTATCTATGTGCCCCAAACCGTGAGGATGTTTGTTTGACTTATTAAGTCCTGATTATTTAGCATTATTGATGTGATGGCAGATTCATGCAGATGAGACAAAAAGCAGTCTTCAGTTTGCAAGTAGAGCATTATGTGTCACAAATTGTGCTCGTGTGAATGAGGTTTTGCTCTTCTTCCTTCCTCTAAATTTCATTTCACGTCCTCTTTTTCCTATTTTTCACTTGCATTCAACATCTTAGTGCACGTCATGCATTTTTTTAATAGTTTCCTTTCTTTGTTGTTATTTCCCTTTTTTGTTTTGAATATTAACCCAGCTTGTATTGTCTTCCTAGATATTGACAGATGCTGCACTGTTAAAGCGTCAAAAGAAAGAAATTGAGGAGCTTAGAGCCAAATTACAGGCATGCACAATGCACATTCTCCCTGTAACATTGTTTTTGTAATATAGGATGGCTAACAATTTCATTTGTGCCTTAGGCTTCTCATTCAGAACATTTGGAGGAAGAGATCCTTAGATTACGGAATACATTATTACAGGTAATATTACATGATTTATATAGCTAATGATTGTTGAAGATGAATGTGTGAACATGATTATAAGTTCTATGCTTGCTTTGGTAGTCTGAATTGGAGAGGGAGCGTATAGCATTGGAATTGGAGGAGGAAAAGAAAGCCCAAGCTGAGCGTGAGAAGGTATTGCAAGAGCAAGCGAAGAAAATAAAAAACTTGAGCTCAATGGTGTTATATTCAAATAGGGATGAAAACCATGAACGTACAAAAAAGGTTTGTATGATTATAGATAAATGCTCATCACGGTTTCTATCATATGATAATTCTTCTTTTATCTTTTAGTGATACACCATGTACCCACCTTCCTTACTGTTGATGAAGTTTTTTGTTTGTTGTTGCAGAATAAAAGGCGGGACACATGGTGCCCAGGTAATCTTTCTAGGGAGAGTCTTCAAGAGGTAATTTTTTGCTTTAATTTTGGAACAAAAGTTTATTATTTATTTAGCTTTGTGCTCTAGGAACTCAGATCTTATGAAGATGTAGGAAAGAAAATTTCACCCAGTGAAAGGAGAATTTTACTTGACCTTGGTCTTGATTATATTGAGTGTGACTAGAAGTGTTTGTAACCCAAAAAGACTTTGATGCTCGAGTGAGTGAGAGCTCTAGTGAGAATGCTAAAAAAAAAGTGGAGATGTGCCAATAAAATTGAAATTAAGGGTACTTTATAATGAGCTTTACGGGCGGGTCTTATTAACTTCTAGAAACTATTGGACGCTGTCCATTCTTTAAATCTGAATTCTCAAGTTCAATCTCAACCACTCAGTTTTGTGCAGCTTCAGCCATTGGCATCTATTGGGCGACGTGCGACTTTTGATTATTTCAAAAAATCATGGCTTCGCACATCCTTTATCTCCCTGAGTTTCAAATAACTGGAAGTTTGAACAATTCTATAGCAATTTTCAGTAATACTTTAAACATCATAACATTCATCTCTTAAAAAATCATACTGCAATCTGCATACATCCTGCCTTATCAGAATTCAACTAGCACGCATTTGATGACTTTGAACCATTAATAAGGGAGTTAATATGAGATTATTCATCTAGAATAATTGCTGCTTTGGGGTGAACTCTTAATAAGACACACACTTTCATCAATTATTCATGGTTTAGGCTGATAAGTATCAATCTCCATTGTGGTTAGATTGTAAGAATCAATCTTCGTTCATTATTAGATAAACCTCAACAATAGGTCACTCTTTGAAGGTCATCATATCAATCAGTAGCTAGGTTGAGTTCTCAAGCTCTCTTTTACCTGGTCAATGTAAATACTTTGACTATGTAGAACCTAGAGCAAGGTGTCCCTTTGTGTCAATTTTTAAATTTCTATTGACTCATTTTGAGACTTTCTTGTGCTAATTTTCTCAGCTATTTTTGTTGATTTATGATAAAGATAGACTTCTCAAGGAATGTGATTGGTAATTTTATTCTTACATCATATTCTGTAAGAAGTCTGATATTTTTCATATTATGTGATGATTTAATCTGGTAGTAGTAAACCTGGCAGTAATAGTTTTGGCTTCATTATAGGTGTATTCAAAGGTCCATTTAAAGGCTTCTGCTGTAAAATCTACAAGAACTGAGCGTGAAATGGGCCCACTTCTTCCTTTTGAAGAGTTGGTGAATGAAACTGAAATGGAGGATGAGTCCTACAAACAGGATGAAGATGGTAGAAGTTATTCTTCGGAAGATTGTAATCTTCCTGATCCTTGTGCTTTATTGAATATAACAAGTAGAAGAAAAGTGCCACTCAAGAAGCAAAGCTCTTTTGTGGTTTGTACTCTCCTCTGTGGCATGTCTTTATATTGAAATTCTTCCGCTCTCTAACGTGATTTAAGCTGTCAGGAGGACAATGAACTACTAGAACTGCAAGCAGAATATGAGGATTTGCTTTTGAAATTCGAATCTCATGTAAGTTTTCTTTGTTGTTGCTTTTGTTTCTGCAATACATTGATACACTATAGATCTTTCATCTATTTATACTCATACTATTTCATGCAGAGAACTAAGAGTGAGATACAAATTGATTTTTTAACAAGAAAGTTGGCTGAGGTTGATTGTTTTTGCAATTTGAAATGTGATGACTCTTCCACTTATTATGTCAATGAATGTACTCCTTATGGGAACAAAAATGCAAGCATAAGGGAGTCCGAGGCCAATCTGGTTATCAAGCAACTTCAAGAGAAGGTTTCATCTTTTGTTCTCTTAGATAATTTTGGGTTTTGCAGTTACTGCCATCTATATTATATTCTTCATCTTGCAGATTAAGATGTTAGAAGAGCAGAAGTCTTCAAGCCGACAAAATCTGGACAGTCTAATTGAATTAGCCATGGAGCGGGATATATGTGCTAGTGAGAAGTTTGACGAGGTAATTGTAATTGAAGACCACCTTGCAGAACCTCTCTTAGGCCTGTGAGAAGATATGAGCCATCTCAATAATGATTTTGTGTTGCTCTATGTCATATAATTATTATAGCTCCATGAAGAGCTTCTTAATGCACGGGAGGAGGCTAAGGCTGCTGAAGAACGGCTTGCTTCTAGTGAATCTGTGGGAGGAATGGATGTATGTAACTTCTGCTTTGTATGTCCCCCCCACAAGTATTTTTCTTAGTTGCACCCAATAGTCTATGGGTTAAGCTCTATATAAATGTTCTTCTATCCAAGCCCATGAAACTGATTTTAAGCTCTCTTTATTTTCATGGGAAATTTTGTCACCGTGATAAAGCTTTTGGAAGTCCAAGAAATAGTGTATGAACTTCAAAGCGCAAAAGAAGTAGTGGATAGTGCCTTATCACTAGTGGACGAAGGTTTCAAGAGTCTATCTGCCATATACAATGAATTCCTTGTGAGTACTCTTCAAACATTTTTTTAGCATTATCTTCTAAGATGCTATCTGCCTTATACAACGAAAAACGTTGTGAGTATTTTTCAGACACTTTTTTTCACACTATTCCAAAGTTATACATAGTTTATACAGTAGTTCTCCAAGTGTGAGAACACTACTGGTCCTTGATGGAGCTACATATAGTGCAAGGAAGGAGCGAAGCTGTGCCCCTGGACTCAATGAATTACATTTATTCTTAAATGTCTATTAGTGCTGTTAAATTTTGTATTAAGGAGCTGCCGACTGGCCAATCAACTGGTTTATCTATTTTATCTTTTATGTAAATTCTCTTGTTGAATTTCTTGTTTCTTTTTACTGGAAACATTTATTCATACATGCATACCTACGTATCTAATCCGTGACACCATAATTGTTACACGAGTTTCTTACGCACTTATTAAACTGTTGGATTGAACTTTCAATGGTTGCTATTAATTCTTACATTGTAATTAATGCCTGCTTGAATTTAACATCAACTTTTTATTGCTTATTGGTCCAATGGTTCAAAAATTGTAATAGGAGTTTGTGTAAAAATGACACCTCCTATACTTGATCCCACATGCTCACCCTTTATTATTAGTTCTGCAATTCATGATGTTTGAAATTTAACATGAAACTTGCATCACAGGTATCGGTTCTAACTTTGAGTTCTCAAAGTTGAATTAGATCTTTACTCTTGAAAGAAATATGGCTAGGAATTAAGAGATGAGCTATATCTATTAGTTTACTTTGTGAAAATTGTTATCACAATCAAGAGTTTTAAAGATTGGGAAAAGTCGAATGTCAATGAATGAATGAATGTAGCTTAAGATTTTGCATGTGGAGAAAATCTTAATGACAGTGATAGCTGTCATGCAATGCAGAGAAAATTATAGATATATGAAAAAGGTAGCATCAATTAATTTTATGTTGTTCAGTTCATTAATTTTTCTGAAATATCTTATTTTCTTGTTCCCCCAAAGCTCACTAATTATTTAAATATAAAATTCGCGCTTTAGGTTTTTCCACCTTAAGAATCCTGTGACTCATGACCATCTTAATTTTTAGTTTCGTCCATTATATTGCAGGAATTCAAGGCTTTGGCTGGACACATTTCTGGGCAGCAACATTCAATTATTTGTGAATATGAGAAGTTACACTGTTGCATGAGAAAGAAAGTTTCTGAAGTTGAGAGAGAGAAGGTGTGACATTCTGTATTTGTTTACATATTTGCTCATTAGATTGACCTTTTCTATATCCGACTTGAGAGATGTGCAATAACATTTTGCAGCTTCTCGTGGACAATCAATCTGTTGATCTGCAGGAGCAGATACAAGAAATAAGAGTAAATCCTCAAAGCTGAGAAATGTCTTGTACAGTCTGAATTTTACATTTTATCCACAATTCATTTACTTGTAAAATAACCCTTTTGTGTCAATTTTTTTAACTGTTGCAGGAATTTTCAGAACAACAAAATATGGAAAATTTGGATTTATTAACACAGATACAAACTCTGGAAAACGAACTATCATATCTGTCATCCTCTTCTCTGGCAAGGGAAAAAGAAAGTTTGAGAAAAGATCTTGAGAAAACAAAATCAAAATTGAAAGAAACCGAATGCAAACTTAAGAATGCTGTCCAGGAGAAAACCAAACTAGAGGTATAATCACATTTTTTGTTTATTATTTTTCAAATTAAAGTTAATTAGTTTGACATATCATCAACAGGAAATTCATTTTCATGTTTTCAGGGTGAGAAAGCTTTTGCTGAACGAGAGGTCAAACGATTGCATGGTCAGAACTCACTCGCAGGCAGGAGGCGTGATTCAGTTGTTGATAAAACTTCAAAAATGTTTGATCCCAAAAGGGGAAAGAGTCCTGGTGTTCCGTATGAACTGATGCAGGTCATTTGATTGAACTTATTGTTTCATATAGAGCCTGCATTCTTCACATTTGTTGCATATTTTAGTTAATTTCAACTGTGGATTTGAAACATCATAGATTTTTGAAATTTTTACCATGAGCAAGTTCTTTGGGTGATTATATTCTGGACCACTGCATTGAAAGCACATCAACACTTTAATGATGAACTGATGAATATTAATATTTTATTACGTTTCATAACTTATATTATTGTTTACAACTTAAATTATGTCAAAGTTTAGGTGACTATACTGTATCTACCATTCTGCAGGCATCATATCAGCCTGTTTTACTGGAAAATGTTTTGCAATCTTTAAGTATCTTAAACATTGTAATGATGACTTCATGCCTGGTGGTTTACTATTATGCTGTGAAACTTATAATATTGTTTTACATGTAAACAATTTCATAGATTTCAATATCAATTAATGCATGAGTGCTGTCGTGGTATGAATTCCCACTAAACATTCTTTGATGCTTCCATTACAATTTTGCAACATTTCAAATAGTTTCCTTATGGGAAGTTGGAGCAGATTTCCATTTTTTTTTCTTGGCTTGCAGTTTCATGTGTAGATGACTAACTCATTTTTCTGTTTAGGAAGATTACAAAAAACTGGAAATTCTTGCATTTGAAATGGAGACAGCCATTGCTTCTCTGGAAGAACAATTAGCAGCTGCATCTAGAGAAAGAGAAGAGGCCTTATCTAGAAATGAAAATCTTGCTTCAGAATTAGAAGCCATGTCTGAAAGGTTCAGCAAATCAAGTACTGAACTGAATATTTTGCGAGAGGAGGTTTCAGGCCTTGTAAGCTTTCTACTCTTGTTTCTCAGTGTTTTAACTGGTTTTACGAAGTTTATTGTGGTAACTGCTAGGTTAGAAATATGGCTGCTGGCGCCCAGGCCGACCTGGGGGGGGGGGGGTGGTTGGGATAGGGGAAGTTGCGGGGGGTTCTATAGCAAATCCCCACCCGCAAATGTAGTTGGGGGCAGCTGTCTCCCAATTATAAGTGGAAGTAGATATATCTCCTTAGAGGTGGGGGTAGATCCTTCCTCCAGGTTGTGAGATATGATATTGTAATATCTGTTGTGTATCAATTTTATTTATATTTTTAAGTTAGAAATTTAACTGTTGCATTTCCTATTTAAATTCTTTATTATGGCATTTTAACTTTTCCATATATTCAGAGACTCGGGATTGAAGAATCTAAGCTCAATGAGCAGAAGATGCAAAGCTCTATTAAGATATTGTATGAAGAGAAGGAAGAGTTGGCAATGGTAAGCTTAATTTTTAGTTTTACTTGTTTCCATCTCTTTTCTCGTAATGTATTTTACTGGTGTAGCATTACTAAATTCATTTTCACTTTTCTGTAGCAACTGACAGATTCCCTTTTGGAAATGGAGGAGGAAAAGGCGATATGGTCGGCAAAGGAGAAAGCTTCTATTGAAGCCATAGAAGAGAAATCCAAATTATACAATGCAGAGTGTGCATCACTATTAAAAGGAATGTCGAAGGTATGATTCGAAACTTCTTAAGAGATTGTAAATGTTTACTTAGATGTCCTAGAAAGGTTCATCTTTATGTCATATTGTGTTATGCGATCTTCCACGGCGCTATTGCATTGTTACAAAATCTGTTTTTTGCCATAAAAAAGTCATTTTTTGCAGAGTTTGTAGAGATTATATTTCATCATTTATATTGGATTTAAACCAAACTTTGAACTAAAGATAAAAAGATATGCATATATAGAGAAATTAACTGTTCAGACCTACTTATTAGAACAAACTTCTTTAGGGTCTATTGTTAGCATCAATGAATCTTGTTAGAGTGGTTCGTTTCTACTAAAAGTATATCTTGTCAAGGAGAATATTCTTTTGCTTTTAGACGTTCAAGATTAGCACCCAATTAGTTCAAATTAGTAAGCTTTGAATTCTTGGCGACTTTTGGTAAACTCTTGGTGCAAGATATCTCCATTAGTTTGCTGAAATGATTAATTATACTTGTTTATTCAGTGGATTTTTTCATAATTAGTTTGTGGTTAAAAATGTTTAAGATCCTCCATGTGTATCTCATAATCTGATAATACAGAATGTTAAATTTTCTTAGGTGAGGAATGAATTAGAATACTGCCGAGAAGAGTGCATGTATCTGCGTGAAAGATTGGCATCTTCTGACGAAGAAGCCAAATTGGAAAAAAAATGCAGGTTTTTTCTGTTTTCACTTGCGGTTATGCTGTTTGTTGTGTACTTAATTTCTTAGCAATTAAAGGAAGCCTATCTAAATGGTATATATAATGTAGTACAGAGCATGATATGATGGAAGTCATATTTTGATGTTCCTGAATCCATTTTTAAGCAGGGAAAGGGGGAAACACAATTGCTAATTAAACAATGGAAATGAGATACTCCAAGTTCTCTAAGAGAACTGAAAAGCCGTAGCATATTTAATATTTCATCTTGTCATAAATCGCTTCTTATTGTATGGCTGCCCAAATACCTATTAATATGACACCGACTTAGTACCTGATGACTTTGTTAGATCCATGAAAACTTATGTTAGGCGCAAATATAAAGAGGCAGGGGCAGTTTAGTAATTTTATTAATTAAGGTTCAGCTATAAATAAGAGATTATGGAGTCATTTAGGGTTCATGTTGAGTTTTGTTTGGTATTAGGAACGATTAGGAGTTTTCGAAGAGATTGACCTACCTCTCGAATTATAGGTCAGGATTGATTGTTTATTTTCTTTTGATTTAATCAATAAAAGTCAGCCCTAATTTAACCCTAAGTCCTATCAGACTTATAGATGAATAGTCAATATTAACCCCTTTCATATGGACTTCAAGGGTTGAAAGTGTCAATGCCACGTATTAATTCATTAGGATTTCATCATTCAGCTTTTAATTTCAGCACATACCACTCAATCATCGGTCGATTTCCACACGATGTTTATTGATTTGTGGTGAAAGGTTAGATGTCCATGCAGTCGTTTACTATGACCTTTTGTTTTTGTTTTTTTTTTTATGGTAGAAAGCTAATGGATATTGAAATTAATGAGGCCGAAGATATTCCTCACCATCATACCCTAGATTACATGCATTGTTAGTGGCTAGCAAATGCTTTATTTGAGTGTGCATGTAGAAACTTGCTTTTATAGCTAGACAGTGGTAAATTTCTAGCAAAATTGCGGACTTGTTTAAATGTCATTTAAAATCTATAATTCATCTTCATAATACAAATTTTTTTGGTTATTAAACTATGTACATCAAGCTTGAAGGGCATTCTTTTCATTTTAAATTTCTGATATTTGGACTTTGTAAGGTTGAGGGAAGATATATGTTAATATCTCCTTAATTCCCCTTCTATCAGATATCCATGATGCTTTTCCTTTGAATTCATGAACATTTTGTTCAGCACTCAAGTCAACAAATTGTTGTGATATAGAGAGAGATACAGCATACCTCTATAACCTTAGAGAGATACAGCTACCTCTATAACCTTAGAAATTCTGAACTTTGATGTGCATGTCTAAAAAACATTGTTTCTAGGAGCCCATTTCTTTTATTATCAGAGTTTTAATCTTTTAATTTTCATATTTACTTGTAAACATCCCGAATTATTTATTAACTTGTACTGCAGTATGGATAGATGTTTAGAGATTGATCAACTAAGAAACGACTTAAAAGCAGCTGAAGTTGAGAGTTATCCAACTCAAGAAGTAAGTATTATTGGTTTGCAGTTCTAATTTTTCTAGTTGACTTAGGAATATTAAAACTAGATTTGTAATTATCATTTTTCCTTCAGGAGCTGAAGTCAAAAATAGAGATGCTCTCTTTGGAGCTTCACTGTGCTCACAAGAAGTCGGAAATACTTCAGAAGGAGCTAACTTTTCTTAGCAAAGAACGAGAAGATTTGCTTGTTCAAATTAGGGAATTGGACAAGGGATCCGATGAGAAAAATGACTCAAAGGTTTTTGCATCTGTATGCTTTGTTGCAGAAATTACAGTTATAGAATAGAAGCAAAAATATATGGGAATCAGTAACTAGTTTTAGTTTGGCCATTGGGAAGTAATGTCAATTCTTTTAGATTCATGGCATTTATGTTTGATTGAAAATATCTTTTCAACGATAGAAAATCATAAACCAACTTCTCATTGTGACAAAGGAAAGGGATAGTTTGATGACTCAGATTGAAGAGCAGCGGAGATATGTAGTTAAAGTGGAACATCTTAGGAAAAATTGCAATGATGAGGTAAGTTGATCAAATAGCCTTTCTGATATTAGGTACTTATCCGAGGTTCATCTGATTCTATTATGAGATGTTTATGAGCAGTTATTGGAAGCCAAAGTTCGGGTGGAGGAACTGACTAGGAGAATTTCCAACATGGAAGTCAAGGAGCACATTGTAAGTCCACATGCGTCTGTTTAATAGTTGCAATGTTATCTTATCCTCCATCTTCTATGAATCCGATAGCCTTTACATTAATTCTTCTGTTGTTGCTGCTATTTATTTATTTTCGTTTTAATTTCTGTAGAACAAAGTTATGTATATCCTTATAGTAGCACCCCACCTTAAAGACTCAATCTTGGCTTACCAAAGATATGATGGCGTCCTCATTGGCGACAGACCATGAATAGTGGTTTCAGCCAGAATATTGAGTTAAATTCTTTTCAGATAAAAATTTAATATAAATATGCCCATGTATTTCTAATTATTAGTAGCTTTAATCAGGACAAAGTCAGCAATAACAAGGAAAAGGCAAAGCTTCAAATGATGCTACGGGGGACACAAGCGCAGTTAGATGCCTTTCGTTTTAGATACAAACAAGCAGTGGATGACTCCGATATTATGAACAAAAAATTTGAGAAGGCATCGGCAAACCTCAAGGATCGGTTGGCTTCAAAGGGAATTGAGGTCCTCAACCTAAAGAAGCAGCTTGCTGCAGCAATGAAGCAATGAAGCAATGAAGGAAGCTTTTTGCTGCATTGTAGGTTCCACAGTGATTATTATGAGAACAGTTTGTGGTCAAGAAATGCACAATATATGTAAATTAAAATCTTTTTTAACCAATTAATTCATTAATCATTTATCTGCTGGTCATTTTTCATCTATTAATATGAAAGCTTTAGAGTTATGTGGGGATAACCTTAGGGATGGTAAAATTGCCTGGCAACATGCAAATCTGCCCAAACCTATCTATTATGGGTAATTTTATGGTTACGGGTGCGTTTGGTATTTCAAATTGAAATTTATTACAGGTTGTGGGTGGATTTAGTATTTAAAAAAATATTCGTCTCTGCACTCTTTATTTTAATTAGTTATATTTTTAATTTTAATTTAAAAAATTAAAATTTATGTAACATTTATCTTTTGTTACATGTTCTCTTTTATTACTTTGATAATGAACTTATTATATTCTTTTAGTAATCGTCTTAATTTTATTACACTTTGATTATGTAATTCATCTACAGAATTGATTAAAATAATGGCAAAAACAAAGAAAAAAAGAAAATTTTATATTTCCAAGGGACTATCCAATATTTCCCAATATTTCCGAGGGTTCAAAATATGGTTGGAGTTTGGTTTTTCCTAGGGTTTCAAATTTTTACCGATGGACATATTCCATTGGAAATATGCCATTATTGAGAAAATATGTTCCTAGGCAGTATTTTTATTCATTGTTTTCCTGAGGAAGTATTTCCTCTCTATCGAGGGATATTTTACTCGGTAATAATCCATATTTCCGAGGGACTGTTGGAACTATAGAATTAACAACATGCGTTTTCACAACAAACTCCAATGGAAATTTTCCCTTAATAATACGTATTATCGAGAGATTTTTATATTTACTAAGAGATTATGTCCCTCGGTAATACATGTTTTTGTTTTAGTTACCAATTTAACCCTAAAAGTAAAATAATAATAATAAAATTATTTTAATTTTTATTTTACTTTGAATGTTAAATGATAATAAAAAAATTTTATTTTATTTTATTTTGTTAATTTAGAAAATTAACATTTTCTTCTTGTCTATAATGTCACCAAAAATACGGCTACAAGTGTATTATTGTAAAAGTAAAAAAAGAATAAAAATATCACATATTTAATAATAGAGGTATCTTGAAGTATTTTTTAAAATATAAATATTGAATAAATTTTAACTCAAAATATGAAGACTAAACGAACATCAACCCTAAATATAACTTGTATATATATTGGCTTTTATTTTAAACTGCTATTATGATTACAGCTAAGACCTTGACCAATTTGTTTTTAGTGATCCTGATGAATAACTAAAAGAAGGTGGTGAGATCAGGAATGACATAAATTTGTCCCCGTGGTCACTCTCTCCATAGTCCATATAGTTATATTAAATTGTACTTATGAACAACTTGGTTAATTTGTTTATAAGGAAAATCTAGGCCATATCTCTTAAAACATTTATATTCCACTCATGTTATGCTTACTTGCTAGAGTGAGAGTTGAGAGTATGAATTTTTCTCACTCTAATATTTACTTACTCATTTAAAAAGAAGAGCAAGAGTTCTACTTCGTAAATCTTATTTATTTTTAGAGTGACGAGTGAGGTTCCCACTTTTATGAGAGAAGTGAGAGTTTTCTTCTTTTACCCTTCCCTTAGATAATGATACATTTATTCAAAAATAATAATATTATTATATTATTTAATAACATTACATTTATTAAAAATAATATTATTAAACTTATTTAAATATAATATTGTTATATTCAGGAAGAATTATTAATATTACTATGTATTATCTTTATTTGAAAATATATTATTATTAAATTTATTAAATTTTAATGATATTATAATATTAATAATTAATAATAAATAAATAATTTATTTTATAAATATATATTTTTATTTATACTATAATTAAAAATTATAATTTTTTAAATAAGAATAATAAAAATAAAATAATAATTAACTCCTAATTCAAGATAAAATAAATATATAAATAAATTTTAATATATGTAAATAAACTACTCTTATTTTTACTCTACACTCTTAGATGAGAGGAATCACACTCTTCAGTAAATGAAAATAATTAATTATTGAGTATGGTCGAGAGCAAGACAGAGGATTCGCTCGCTAAACGTATAAAAGGCGCGTGTTGCGCATGGCATACAGAGACGAAATTAGGACTCATAGCTGCCACGCACGTGAAGGAGTTGCCACGTCAGAGGGGAGCACGCAATCTACTTGTTCTCAGCTTAAGGTATTGTAATTTTAATATATAAAATGTCTATGGTAAGCCAAATAAGATAGAATGAGAGAATGAGAGAATGAGAGAATGAGAAAATGAGAAAATGAGAAAATGAGAAAATGAGAAAATGTAATGAGATATAATAGTAGTGGACCGTGTTTAATATTGTATTGTATTTGATGTAGTCCAGAATAAGATTGGATGATAATAATTATATTTTATCGTTATTATTAGAATTAATTAATAAGAAATAAATATTTATTTAATCATAGTTCAATAGAATTATATTACAAATGAAAACTCAGTTAATATAAAATAAAAATTTTAAATATTTTTATTATTATAATTCATATTAAAATATTACAATTAATAATTTTTTTTATTACTAACTAAAAAATCTTGTATTATTAATTCTACCAATCAATGTCAACATTATTAATTAAATATTAATTATAATTTAAATAAATTTTGAATGCACAAATTGTTAATAGTACGATATGCTATTGTGTATTTTGAATACACGGATTGTTATGAGTGCATTATTATAGTATATCATATTCTGAAAGCACATGCTATTATTAGTTTGTTAATTATTCTGAAGATTTTATAAAAATACTTTTGGTTACTTAGAAGTGTTTTTCTTATGGTGCTTCAAATGCATTGATTTTTCATTACATCTTAAACTATAATGATTGAATGCTACATTAATTTGGCATGCATATTACATTACTTTCTCATGCATAAGCCTACCACAAAGCCTCAAACAAAAACCATGGTCAATTTTAGTTTTGCTTCAATGCATTGTAGCTTTTCATTCATCTTCATTACATTTTTATTTAGCTTCATGTCATGACCACGTGTGGTATTAGGCATTTCTAGGTCTTCTTTTGCCACTCATTCCAAAAAATTATACTTTTTAAACTTGCATATCCAAAATAACTTTTTAAGATTTTCCAATGTAGTAGACACCAAAGTACATGCCTTCATTTCTCAGTTGCATATTAGGGTAGCAAGTAACTTCTGTCGAGTTTTTAGCCTGATCATAGAATTGGCACTTGAGTTACTACCAGAGGCTAATTTTTAGTTTGGATTCATATGTTTGAAATTGAAAGTATGTTTAATTTTGAAAGGAAGATTGAAGCGAGGTAGATATTTTATGTTTCAATTAATTATAGTGTTTGTAGTGGCTTAGAGTTGCTTTTGTTGAATGATGGTGTTAAATTTTTAAGTATTTGGCTTATAATTATATTGTTTTGAAGTGAGTTGCTTTTGTTGAATGATAGTGTTAAATTTTTAAGTATGTGGCTTATAATTTTAATGTTTGAAGTGCTTGGAAGTGTTTGGCTTGTAGGAGCTAGAATTTGATCTTTGAATACGCAGCAGTAGGCTTCTATCATTAGACAGATTTCCGACTTTTTATCTAACAGCTACTTTTTTGGGATAATATTATAAATATTTGTCTTGTAATTTTCTTTTAATTTAGAGGATAAAATCGTCTTCTAAACCCTAGGAAAATTTGACGTTTAATTTAGATTTTGTTAAATTTTTTATTATTTTTCATATTTTGGTAGTAAAATGATAAGAGTTGAAATATTAGGAGGTAAAATGTAGTCATCAAAAAATTTTGATGGTGTATTGATATGTCAAGAAACTTCGTGTGGTTATTTGATAATCTCCCTGATAATTAATAATTCAAATTGCAAGTTCTATTTTAATAATCATTAACTGGAATTAATGTTCAACTAGAATTTATTGGAAATGAATGTGATATCATATAAAAAAGTAGAATTGAGATTGTTGTTCCTATTTATAAAGATTTGTTATTGACGCGCTACGGTAACTACACCTATCAAAACAAATAAAAAAAGTATTGAAACGAGTCCAAATGAAGAAAAAAGTTTGTTAATAAATGAATTCCAATTTGTTAACTATTACTTATCCAACCTTTAAAATAATCTGGTTGGCTCTTGTAAGTTCTAATCTAATAATTTTTGGAATTGCAGATTCTAACCTTAGAGCTGTATTTCCAGCATTAAATCTTTAGGTTCTAGTTAGCGAGGTTGATGAGAACTATTAAGGGAATACCATTAAAGATTCAAGTGATCATTTGCACATTCATGGAGGCTCAATTACAAGATCTAGAGCCAAAAAGATGCAAGTTGCTTTAAATAGATTAATTGAGAAAATGTGGACTGAAAATACAATTCAAGATGCAAGACATCATGAATTGGGCTTGGAGAGAAGACAAGACATTGTTGGCATTATTCAAGCTATTGGACAGCCAAATACACAATTTGGATCCAATGCAAAAATAGAAAATTCGGAATAAAACTGGTATTTATTGAGCTAGAACTAATGTTCAAACCATATACCTTTGGAAATATAATTAAGTTAGCTTTCCAATGCAATTTACAGAGCTGGATTTGGAGTTCTCTAGAAAGAGTTATAACCAATTTATTACAGCTTGTTCAGACTTGAGATTTCCAACGACTCATTTGTTTATTCAACTTTATTTGTTTGTTTTGTTCCAAGTTTGTCAATGTGTAAGGTAAGTCTACCATCAATAATGGTGGGCTAATATTAAGTTTGTCAATGATAATATTAATTATGGTAGACTAGCATTAAGTTTGTCAATGATATCATTAATTGTGGTAGAATAATATTAAGTTTGTCAATGACTAGCATTACTAATGGTGGGTTGATAAAAACTTTTAAAGCATCATTTGACAAACCTATACTTGAAGGGTTGTTCTAATGTTTCCATTTGTATTTTTAGGATCTTGGGTTTCTTTTAGCATATTTAAACTCAGCAACCTTTCTATGTAAGACAATTTTAGAGATTAATGTTATTTAAATTTGAAAGAATTATTCTTTCTTTAGTTCTTTTGAGAACTAGTGAACTCATCAAGAATTTGCATTTTTGTGGCGTTCCAAATTTAGACTTATCACTCACCTTCTCATCTACATCTTAAGTGTGGCGTCAATATCATTCTCTATACCTCTGGTTCATGTGTTCTTAAGCATTGGGTTAAGGTTTTGTTTATCTTAAATCTGTTTAGATATTTCATGGGAGGTTGAAACTACAAATTAAGTGTGTATTTCAAAGTTTCATTGTGGGGTTCGCATAAGAGGTTAAAACTTTAGGTTCCACTAGAGATGGCCAACGGACAGTGCCATGCCGGCCTAGGCCCATCAAAGGAAGCCCACGCGTGCTTGTGGTCGTGCCGTGCCAGCCCGACACACTTGCTGTGCCAATCTGACACACGTGCCGTGCCGTGCCTAGGAAAAATAGCCCACTAAGCTTTTTTTTTCCTTTTTTATTTTTTTAAAAGCGCATGCCAAGTTATTGTTTTTTTTTTCAAGCTTATGTACTGTTTTTGGACCCATGGGCCTTTATTTAAATTTAATAGAATAAAAAATTCAAAACTCAAGTCCATATTCAATAATAATAAATTAATAAATAAGAGAATGTAATATTAGTTGCTAAGTTTGACTCTATGGTATTAGATTTTTTTTTTAGTACTTAACAACAACAATAATAATAATTTTTTTTAAGGGTTAGCTTAATTGTTAACTTGAAATTACGTAGAGTCATATATAATAATTTATAATAATATTAATACATATTTACAAAATCATGATATTTATAATTTTATTTATTAAAATCATGATATATATTATTTATTTAATAAATTATAAACATAAATCAATTATAATTTTTTTAAAGTAAAAATTAAATAAATTTAAAAAACTTGAGCCAATAAAATATATTAAAAGATTCAATTTCAAGTTATTTATAAAATCATAAAATTTTAAATTTAGTTTCATTAAAAAATGAAACGTGCTTATTGCGTGTTTTTTCGCGTGTTGTACTTTGACCCATCTCTAATTTTGCAGTGCCTAAAATCTAAGCTTGGTACAGCTCACGTGCGTGCCGTGCCGTGCCGCGTGCTATACCGAAAAGTGCTCATATCATGCCGTGCTGTACGGACATGTACTGTGCCCGTGCCGTGCATCGTGCTGTCCGGCCCATTGGCCACCTCTAGGTTCCACTTTATTTCTTTGTGTTGCAAAACTTCAAGTTTCAATATTAATATTTAAGAATTGCATCATTTATATGATATCGTTAATAACAGGAAAAAAAATTTTCAACCTGAAGTTTTGAAAAAAAAAACATAAACATAAACATGCTATGCTAGTGATGAGAATATAAAATGTCCAAAGCAATTGAGTCAAATACCAACACAACGTATTCAAAGTCAGTAAGTGATAAAGAAATTGAGATTTGTTTCTTTTTGGGTCTAGATATAAGATAGTTACTAAGATAAAAACAACCTTCTATGGTGCTTTTTCTATCATCAGCATTGGCTACACAATCAGTTTCACTATAACCTATAAGACTTGGATCACTGTCTTTAAAATACCAAATAACATCATTAATAGTCGTATTTACAAACCAAATGATACGTTTAATAGCAGATAAATGAGATTCCTTTGGGTTTGCTAGGTACTTAGTATAAACACCAACACTAAAGTAAATATCACGTCTACTTACCAATAAATAAAGTAAATTACCAATCCTACTTCTGTATAGAATTGGATCAACACAAGAACCACTATCACCTTTTGTTAACCTTAAGTTAGTGCTCATAGGTGTTCTCATGTATTTAGTCGAATCTAGTCCAAACTTGTTCCCCAAATTTTGTTCACCAAATACCATTTTCGTGTTGTTTTATTTGTAAGCCTAAGAAATAAGTTAACTAACCAACCATTCTCATTTCAAATTTATTCTTCATTATCAAAAAATTCATGAACATGCAATAAAGAAGCAAAGCCAAAAACAATATCATCCACATTAATTTGAGCAATCAATATTCCATGATCAAGATTTTTAATGAATAAAGTCTTGTCTATTCCCCATCTCCTACAGCTTTTTTCAATGTACAATTGATTAATCTTTCATATACTATGCTCTAGGAGCTTATTTTAATCAATATAAAGCCTTTTTCAATTTGAAAGTATAATCAGAATGATATGTGTTGTGTAAATTTTATTGAACTCGCAAGTGTACGAATCTATTGTTGTATAGATTAATGGTAACGAGTGCCGATCCCACGAGGAGGTGGATTTTAATTGTGTGTAGAATTAATTTTCTAAATGGGTGGTTGGATTTGTGGTGAAAATGATTTGGATTATCCTAAAATTGGAATTAAAATGGCGCGAATAATTTGAAGAGAATTCTATTGAAATGACGTACTTGGGTATATGGATCCGTATCAACATGCACCATGGGCTAAATATTCTTTATTAATACCAATTAAATCATGAGGGGGGAATCCACACCTCATGAACCACGCTCTAATCAATATCGTGCTAAGGGCTTATCGTGCCAAATAATAATAACCTTGTACTAGAAAGCCTGTGAAACTAAGGCGGTATCTAGACAAGATTATTATTATTTGTCGACGAGAAGTCAGAACATTCACAAAAACTAGAGGGGAAGAGAAAATAAATTTACCAAATAAAGCCCATGACACATGTTGAGACTTTACCTTCAACCCAAGCTTGAAAGAAAATTAGCTACTCATAATTGAACTAGGGGCAAAAAGAGAATTTTTTAAAATACGTGGAAAATACAAGATGGAGAAGGAATTACAGAAAATGAAGTCCAAAAATGGATTTAGAGGTATCAAATTAGGGGGGGGAGACCCCCTTTTTATAGATACATTGAGTAAATCGTGGCCATCGGATTAAAAACAGTTTGGACGCTCAGGATTGCGCCACGTCATCAGTCAACAGTACGCGGTTTGACCACGTGTATGAACAGTAACACGGTTTGACCCGGGTTGAATAGTGACGCGGTTTGGTTGAAAATAATCCTATGTAATGCATGTACCGTACGCGAGATTTTTCATCCACTGATATGCTGCCACGTCACCATCAACAGTACATAAGAATTTTAGCCCAACAGGATCGTGACACCTCATCAGTCAATGCCACATCATCGGTCAATGCCACGTCATCAATCCGTCTATGTGAACAGTACTGTGAACAGTAACATATACAGTATTGTACACGTGAATAGTACCGTACATGTGAATAGTGCCATTTTTCCTTTTATACTCCTCCTAAGGTTTTCGACCGTCCTGAGTTCAAAAGTGATGTCCGTTTTGCCATCTGATCTCTCGTTTATTGTGAAATGACCATGATACCCCTAAAATACATAAAATACTTAATTAAAATAAAACACACATAATTAAATTACAAGAAGCTTAAATACATAAAAGTAAGGGTTGTTAGTAAGGCTTGAAATGTAAAATGACGATTTTCTCCTTTATAAATATGCATTTTCTAACACTCAACACACCCCCAACCAGCTTATTGCTAGTCCCTAGCAAATAAAGCGAAAACAAAATTCAAATCCAAAATGATTTTTTTTTAAATACTCTTATTTATTCAATCAGACTAATGATAACAATCAAATAAAAGTATAAGTATTATCTTAAGTCTAAAGAAACATCACACCCACATCAACCATCCACATGAATCACACCAGTAGACTTTGTCACAGCTACTTTCAAGAATGACATGTTAAACCCCAAAATCTCACTGGATATAGTGACACGCTCACAAAGAAATTAAACCCAAGAAAAATAGTCACTGGAATGAATGGTAATTGAGAGAAAATAATAAAGAAGTGATATCACATGCTCTCACCAAGATGAAAGAAATATGCCCTCAGTTTAGAAATAATATGATCTCAAGTCAAATAAAAATGCTAGTCAATCCACTTTATTTATCTTTTTTTTTATAATGTATCATTACATCTTTTTAGCCCATATAGCTAGCTTCTACTTGAGATTATAGTTCCCTAAAATTAAGAAGGACTTTTATTAAGACATAATGTAAGGTAGGGACATGGCTAAGAAGGAGGAAAAATAAGGAAAATAAAGTGTGTGTTTGAGAAAAATGCAGAGGAATTTTTTTTTTGGAAGTTGCAAGGTGGATTTCACCTATTATTGTTTTTTTCTTTTTTTTGAACTAATTTTTTTTTTGCTTTTGCTTGGCACAACGTCACTGAACAAAATAATTATTTACATTTTTCTCAAACATAAATAGGTGATGGAACATATAAGACATCGGGTAATACTAGAATTTAACCAACGTTGCATTTCCCTAGTAGATTTTGCATTTTCATCAAGGTGAATGTAATGCATGCAGCCTACTGGATTTATACATTTTATGTATGCTATGGTCCATCATAATGCTCATTTGTGCTCTTTTAAAACATCCAACAACTTATCTTTTTATTCGTCATTTAGGGATGATGAAATGATTACCAGCAGAGTACTTTCTTCTCCCAAAAATGCATATTCCAAAGTGTTGGGAAATAGTTTGAGCTCAAGTTTCGGTAGTGATTTTGATAATGGGATGAGTTTCTTCTCTGATGGTGCTAGTTGTTCAACTCTTGACTTCCATTTATTAGTGTACATAGACGGTGCTGAGTCAAGTAGGGCGTTGACTTCATCGACCGATCTGTCAATATCAAAATCCAAACCAAAGTGAGTTAAACATGTTTGTAAAGGATCATCATTAAGGTTTGAAAGAAAAGTATTATCAACTATTGTTTCTATTAAATCCACATCAACATTTCCAGTTCTGCATTGAATGTGAGCATCCGCATTTGCCAAGAAAGGTCGGCCAAGAATAATATGGATGTGCTTCCTTGAATCATGTATTGGTTGAGTGTCAATTACAATGAAATCAACAGAAAAATAAAACTTATCTACCTAGATAAGCACGTCCTCCACAATACCACGAGGTATTTTCGTGGACCGATCTACAAGCTGTAACATCACTGGAGTTGGGTGTAATTCTCCAAGTCCAAGTTTCACGAATATAGAGTAAGGCAACAAATTTACACTAGCTCCTAAATCCAACAAAGCATTCTCAATTGTGTGGTTCCCTATACTACATGAGATAGTGGGGGAGCATGAATCTTTGCATTTTAGAGAAATTGTATGTTGGAGTATAGAACTAACGTTTTCTGTTAAAAATTTCTTCTTTTGAACATGAATGTTTCTCTTTTTAATATAAAAGTCTTTAAGAAACTTGGCATAAGATGGAACTTGTTTTATAGCATCAAGTAAAGGGATGTTAACACTTGCCTGTTTGAAAATTTTAAGAATCTCACTTGTGGATTTTCCCTTCTTTCTTTTAGCTAACGTCTGAGGAAATGGAGCTTTGGGAACATATTCTCGTGTGTTGGTTTCTTCTTTCTCCTCTGGTGATAAGTCCTCAGTATTTACAGGTACAATTTAATTTTTGTTTGTCACCGGCATTTTCACTTTGTTGTCGACTTCTTTTCCTTTTCGCAAGGTCATGACTGCTTTGACCTCTCCATGCTGCTGTGGTGAACTGATATTTGCTTCATGTACTCCTTTAGGATTAGGCACTGGTTGACTTGGAAACTTGCCTTTCTCAACAGTCATTGCCAAGGTCTGAACTGAAGAAGCAAGTTGTCCCACCATCTTCTCGAGACTTGAAACTAATTGGGCTTGTGAGTTGAAGCCTGCTCTCAACTCATTTCGTAGTCCATCAATGGTGCGGTTCTGTTGCTCAATCGTGGAGTGAGTAAGATTCTTGAGATTCTGGAATGAATCCTCCCACGGTCTAGGTTGTGAGTAGTTCTGGTTTTGATTATAGGGTCTAAATGGGGGCTGAGAGGCTTGAGGATTTTGAGGAATTGGTTGCATTGGTGGAGCTGGAGCTGCTGGTCCATTCTGTTGGAATCCTTGAGACCATGAAAAATTGGGGTGGTCTCTCCATCCAGGATTATATGTGTTGGAGTATGGGTTGTAATTTGATGGCTTTCTCATTACACCAATGGCATTGGCTTGATCTGAGTATGAGTCAGGGTCATGTGGCTCTGTTGATTTAGCAGTCGATAACGATGCTATTTGTCGAGCAAGACCTTCAACCATCTCCTTGACTTCTTTGATTCCTGAAGTTGATTCGCCAATGTGAACCTCATTTACTCCCTTAATTCTTCTAGTATTCCTGAGTGATCGACTCCGTTGTTGGGAATTATGCGCTTGTCGCTGGAAGAATTCCCAAATCTCTGTTGCACTTTTTGACATTAGCTCTCCTCCACTTGTTGCCATTAGCCATTCTTGCACATTCGACAATAATCCCTCCAAAAAGTATTGGCATTTGTGCCATTTCTCGTACCCATGATGTGGACACTTCAAGAGTAGCCCATTGAATCGCTCCTATGTTTCGAAAAACTGTTCGTCCTCTCTTTGGGTAAACTTCAAGATTTCCCTGCGAATAGCATTGGTTTTATGCACTGGGAAATATTTATTCAAAAATTTCGTTACCATTTGTTCCCATGATGCAATGCTATTAGCAGGCAATATATTAAGCCATGAACGAGCTCTATCATTTAAAGAAAGTGGGAATAGTCTAAGTTTTACATCATCATCTGAAAATTTTCATATTTAAATGTTTGACAAAT
Source organism: Citrus medica (assembly GCA_002013955.2). NCBI lineage: Eukaryota > Viridiplantae > Streptophyta > Magnoliopsida > Sapindales > Rutaceae > Citrus > Citrus medica. Next base: position 90,202 of record MKYO02029535.1, read on the forward strand.
AGCGTGAAAATTATTCAAATGATTATATGGGTCCTCATTTTATAGGCCATAGAATGTTGGGAGACAATTACTAAGTTTTAGTTCAAAACTCCTAGCAGTTACATTTGGGTATCTTATGCATGATGTGCTCAAATTAGCTAAAGAACTGAAGTAGTCCTTAAATAGCATTTCATGTGGTTACAAATCCATTTTATTTTTAACTTGTTTGTGTATGCGAAGTGTTTTCTCAAGTTCAAGGTCTATAGGTTCAAGATTAGGTAATAATGGCATTCGACCATCCATGCAAAACAAATAAAATGAAAATAAAGATGGGAACAAAATGAAAAAAAATAAATAGGAGGAAGAAATTATGATACTAACCTTATTGTGCTATTACAGCCTTACTATAAAAATACACAAAAACAAATATGTGAAATAAATTAACTAAAAATAAATTAATAAGATAAACAAAAAAAATTACAAAGAAAATTAAATTGAAAATTAAATTACATAATTTTAAAGAAGAGAAAAAGAAAAGAAATAATAACCCTTAAATGTAGATTTACTTTTTTTCTTTTTTTAAAGAAAAAAATACAAGAAAACAATTAAATGGAATTATTCACAAAAATTAATTCTATGAATTAAAATTACTTACCTCCCCGGCAACGGCGCCAAAAACTTGTTGTGTAAATTTTATTGAACTCGCAAGTGCACGAATCTATTGTTGTATAGATTAATGGTGACGAGTGTCGATCCCACGAGGAGGTGGATTTTAATCATGTTTAGAATTAATTTTCTAAATGGGTGGTTGGATTTGTGGTGAAAATGATTTGGATTATCCTAAAATTAGAATTAAAATGGCGAGAATAATTTGAAGAGAATTCTATTGAAATGACGTTCTTGGGTATCTGGATCTGTATCAACATGCACTATGGGCTAAATATTCCTTATTAATACCAATTAAATCATGAGGGGGGAATCCACACCTCATGAACCACGCTCTAATCAATATCGTGCTAAGGGCTTATCGTGCCAAATAATAATAACCTTTTACTAGAGAGCCGGTGAAACCAAGACGGTATCTAGACAAAATTATTATTATTTATCGATGAGAAGTCAAAACATCCATAAAAACTAGAGGGGAAGTGAAAATAAATTTACCAAATAAAGCCCATGACACATGTTGAGACTTCACCTTCAACCCAAGCTTGAAAAAAAATTAGCTACTCATAATTGAATTAGAAGCAAAAAGAAAATTTATTAAAATACGTGGAAAATACAAGATGGAGAAGGAATTACAGAAAATGGAGTCCAAAAATGGATTCAGAGGTATCAAATTAGGGGGGGGAGACCCCATATTTATAGATACATTGAGTAAATCGTGGCCATCGGATTAAAAACAGTTTGGACGCTCAGGATTGCGCCACGTCATCAGTCAACAGTACGCAGTTTGACCACGTGGGTAAACAGTAACACGGTTTGACCCGGGTTGAACAGTGACGTGGTTTAGTTGAAAATAATCCTGTGTAATGCATGTACCGTACGCGAGATTTTTGGTCCACTGATATGCTACCACGTCATCGATCAACAGTGCATAAGAATTTTAGTCTAACAGGATTGTGACACCTCATCGGTCAATGCCACATCATCAATCTGTCTATGTGAACAATGTCGTGAACAGTAACGTAGACAGTACCGTACATGTGAATAGTACCATACATGTGAATAATACTATTTTTCCTTTTATGCTCCTCCTAAGGTTTTCGACCGTTCTGAGTTCAAAAGTGATGTCTGTTTTGCCGTCTGATCTCTCGTTTATTGTGAAATGACCACGATACCCCTGAAATACATAAAATACTTAATTAAAATAAAACACATGTAATTAAATTACAAAAAGCTTAAATATATAAAAGTAAGGGTTGTTAGTAAGGCTTGATATGTAAAATGACGATTTTCTCCTTTATAAATATGCATTTTGTAACACTCAACAATATGAATCTTTAAAACCTTTGGGTTTGAAAACATAATTGGAATGATATGAATCTTCAAAATCTTTGGGTTTACTCTTTCTCTATGGTGTCTGCTTCTCTAATACAATATATGATATATCTTGTTCCTTATTCAATCTTCAATGTTCAATGTGTGAAATACTTCATTTATATTAGTGTATTATTTCACCCATACCCTTGTAGTAAAGTACTATGATATACTTCCTTAAGAATTCAATTTTCTATAAATACTTGATATACTTACAAATTTAGTAATCATCTTTATTTAAAAACTCTTTGATATGAAATCTTACTTACATGCTAATTTGCTACTTTATGTCTCCAAATATATTCTTTAATGTTCCACATAATCTAATCTAATAAATATTCAAGATTAGATAAATCCCTCATATAAGGAATAAATAAATTACAATATTATTGACACAATGATGCTCATAATAAAAACCCTAATACTCTTGATTATCATTTTCTGCCTTTTTTTTTTGTCATTTATATTCCCTATATAAATTCAGTGTTTGCTTCATTGTGAGTAATAAGAGTGGAAAACCATTTTTTAGTACAATATAACCTTTATAAATTAGTATTCTATAAATTGATAATCTTAATTAAATAAGTTTTTTTTCCCTAGTCTCGAATTGAGGGCCGATGCATCACATTGATAATTTGTGCAATTATAAGATGATAATTATAGAAAAATCCTTGTACTTACTACATAAATGAATAATTTACTAATTAATATTCTATTATATCCATAAGATTTTTTTTTGGGGAATTTACTAGATCCATAAGAGTAGTTTGTGGACATTTGTATTTAAGTTAATGGATAAAAATATGATATACAATTTATGTATCATGCGCAAAAACACAAAATATATACAAATAAAAAAGAAAATCTTATATAAGGTATATATCATCCTATACAAGCTTATATTATTATTTGCTTGGATCTTGTAAATAATCACTAGCTCAAATAATGATATATCATCAGTGATGAAATTTAGATAAAAAAAATATAGGATATCTTCATTGTTCATGTTATTAACCAAATAACTAATCTTAGCTTACAAGGGATGATATCTTCAACAATCTTATGTATTAATTATTATAACTCCAAACTGTTTATATTACTACTCTATATAAAATCAAAAGTATACCTATAGAAAAAAGGTAAATTTCGTTTAGTTCCCATATTTTGACTTATGTTAAAAAAATCTCAACACTCCCTATTATTAAATATATTACTTTCCTATCCTTAATTTTTATTTCTTCTTACAATAATACCCTTATAATAATATTCTTGGGATACTAGTGAAATGATAAAATTGTTACTTCATCAAATTAGCCTTAATAACAAAATAAAAATTAATAAAAATTAATATGTTATTATTTTAATTTTAGGATTAATTTGGTAAATTAAATTTTCATTTACAATTACTATTAAGATTGTTGCAAAGGTAATAAACTTTACTTTAAGTTGGCTGATATTAATGTATTTATAAATACTTTTCAAAAAATTTTATTTATAAATAATTATTAGTAAGATTGTTGTAAAGGTACGTACAAACAAATATTAGTTCTTTCGTACTGATATTTAGTGGTTAATTTGCTAATTATTTTTTCATAAATAAATTAATTAATGTCAAGAATATTGTTGTTAGGGTATTATTGTAAAAGTAAAGAAAAAATAAGAGTAAGAGTATAACATATTTAAAAGTAGAGATATATTGAGGTATGTTTTTAAATATAAGGACTAAAAAACACTTAAGTTAAAATATAAGGACTAAACAAGCATTTACCCCATAAATAAGTTGACAAATAATTTAACTTTATATTATAGCTATATCAGAAATCCCTGCATCAACTTTACATTTTCTTAATTTTCTCTTCTTCAAGCAATATTGATCAGAAAATAATGGTTGAGATTTCATCCATATGCCTCCCTCATGGTTTCCATAAATAAACATGATTGTTGCTTTGTGCTCCATGAACCTACAACTACATATATTAATTAATTTTTACAGCCAAAATTTGATGGAAACAGATCTTCCCTCTTCTCATTGTAGAATGACTTAAGCTTCTCATTTAGAACCTCACAGTCCAGTCCGTAAGCACTTTCCACCTGGATAATCGAAAATACAAAATTTAATTAAATAACAAGGAACAAATAACAAAATTACGAACGCTAAACACATATATGTTAGAGCATCACCAAAAAAACACTACTAATTTTATTTTTCAAGTATCTATTGTTTACTTATTTGGTAAATAAAAAAGTGAAAAAAATATGATATATTCCAAAAGACTTTGTAAATAAAAAAATGTTAATATTATTTTAAAAGAAACATAAATAGTCATTAGACACTTCTCTCTCTCTAATAAAAAGTAATAAAATATAATTGAAGAGAAAGAAAGCACTCTACAAAATTAAAGAGATAGAAACATTTTTTATTTAAGAAAAGTTAATTGAAATGTCTTTTAAAATTTATAAATATTAATGTAACTCTTTAAATAATTAGTAAAATTTTATTTAAAATTTTTTTTTGTAATATTCTTATTGTCGCCAATGTTACAACCATTATACATACTGTTATATCCCAAATGACGTTGGAAAACAGTTTTTGTTAGATGAAAGCTCCACATTAATGATGAGCCTGCAAATTGCTGTAAAAATTTTGATGTACAATCAAAGGTTGCGGCTTACGTAGCATCAAGGTATATTTAACATAATGAAAATAATTATTGTGGCCCTTCTGAAACTTTCAACTAAATAATCCTTTCACATCACGTAAGCCACTACTTCAGATTCCAAAAGAAATTTTTTACAACAATTTTATAAATGTATCATTATTATATGACAATTTAATTTCTTTTTTTTGAGTTTTCATTTGAGCAATTCTATAATATCACATCTGTATGAATAAAATAGTTTATACAAAAAACTTATGGTTGTAGTGTCATTAATTGAAAATAATAATAACAGTAGTAGTAGTAATAATAATAATAGTAGTAGTAATAGTGATAATAATAATAATAATAATAATAATAATAATAATAATAACAAAAAAACAACAACAACAACAATAATAATAATAATAACAACAAAAACAACAACAACAACAACAACAATAATAATAATAATAATAATAATAAAAAACTCGCCTATAAATTACATACCTGCAGATGCAAATTGTAGAAGACTCTTCCTTGGAAGGATTCAAAGAAAGAGGCATTCACAAGAACAAGACCATCCTCCTCTAAATTAAACAAGATTTTAGATAATGGGCACTTATGGACCTTATATGAAGAAATCTGGATCAAAATTTCCATGTCGCTAAGCCGGCTTGCTGAAATTGAAGCTAAGGAGCTTCCAATTGCGATTTTTCTTTGATGCTGTTGATGACTAATTTCTCCTTGTTTTGAAATCTTTGATAAAAGCTCTTCCTTCTTTTGCATTAATCTCTCGACTTGCTGCTGGAGTTCTGGTATATATTTTAGCACACGTGAAACTGTGGCTGGAATGCTTAACTTCTTCTGAAACAATCATAAAACACCATAATTACGTTCTGAAATAAAGTATTTAATAAAATTAAAGTTTTGATGGTTGTATTGGACATGGTTAAAGATGACAATGGGGTTGGTCCACCACAGACCTGCAAGACCTCAGACATGGATCGATCTTAATGGATGGGTTTGAGAGGTGATCTCTTTACTATCATTACAATATAACGATATTTGAAATTAAACGTCATCGAAACCTATTAATTAGTCGACACTTAGATGATGCAGTATAAATATGAATTCATACGAGATGACTCGAACCATAAACCTCAGGAGTGGAGCGAGGGAATTTATGTTAACCACTAGTTAGCTAAGGGTGGTTTTGCTAGAATGGTTTGTGCTTAAATGAAAAGAAATTAGGCAGATTTAGGTCTCAATATAAGCTTGGATCTAGATCTACACCTACTTAACAATGTTAAATGTTTATTTTAGTTATTAAAATAATTTAGGGTTCGTTACTTTAGTAATTGTAAAAATCAATCTAGAGTACAAAACATTAATAATTAAAATAAAAGTCACCAGTTTCTCTCTCTTTTCGAATTCTACTTGAATGGTGAAGAAGAATAAGAAAGTTGCTAATTTCAATTGTTCCATATACTCCATGAAGGATTAAAAGCTAGAAGATTTTCTTGATCTGACTCTTCAATTAATTTTGACGCATTATTATTTTTGAACGAATTATATGTTTGATATTAACACGTTAATTTTTTTTTTAACATTTTTATAAGTTATCGGTTAATTTGTGCCTTTTGTGGAATTAGATAAATGTATTCAACGAAATACTAACCGTTTGATCTGCAACGGGAAGTAATGAACGGAGAGATGAATAGAGACTGTTGATCTTCTTGCGTCGATCACGCTCGCTGGCATTGTGATAGAGCTTCTTAACCATCGTGGGGTCTCCACTATTTGCTGAAAATGAAGCAGAACGATCAAATTCAGCTTGTGGCTCAGATTCTTGAGGAAATTGAGGAGATTCCTCAATAGTTTCAGTGATGTAGTCTTGTTGATGGCATATGGGATTAATCTCTAAGGGACACCCAAGGCTTGGAAAAAATGGAGGAAATAATGCACACATGGTTCAAAAATTAGTTTTGATATGTTGAAATTAAGTATGGCTAGAAAGTGAAATGACCATTGCCATGTATATATAACTCCATTAATCCAAACAGAAATCATCTACTTAATATTTTATGCATTGTTTATATTCTAGATGATTTTTTTTATTAAAGGAAGGTCTGACAACATATGGAATAAAGAATTTCATTTTAATAAAATGATAATGAAAAGGAATTGCAAATTTGAATACCTACCTTAATTTTATCTTAATTAGTTAATTATTTTCTTGATTGATTTGGTTATGGCGTTATTTTATGCATAAATGAGTGAGATCGAAGAAAACAATCCCTTGCTTCAACTGCGTAGTAAACAACTAATTGCGTAGACAGTTTCCTTGAAGACTACATAACACAACCAGAAATAATTGTGATTGTTAATTTTTTGAAGTAGAACGAATTAAGTATAAACATTTTTATTTCAAACATAGAAAAAAAATTCATAAAATATATGGAGGGTCAAAAAGTGATTTGATAGTTATACGTGAATCATGTAGTTACATTTAAATTATTTCTAAGCCCATAGATTGATTTGTGATCATAATAATAAAAGAAGATTTTCTTAAATGTAACTTATAGTCAGACAAAATTTACTTATTGACTCACATAATCTCATTATTTTATTACTTGTTTTTGCACTGAAAAGTATGGATATAAGTTACAACAAATGTGAGGGTAAATACTTGTTTAATCCTTATACTTTAAGTGTCTGTTCAATATTTATATTTAAAAAAATGCCTCAAGACACCTCCTATTAATAAATATGTGATATTCTTACCCTTATTTTTCTTTGCTTTTAGAATAATAACCTTCTCAAGGCACTCATACTATTGAATATGTGAACCTTCTGCTCTTATTTTTTTCTTTGTCGTCATAATAATAAACCTTTATTACAATCTTGAGAGTATTAATTAATTTATCTATAAAAAAGTTAATTAGCAAATTCACCAATAATTATCAATTTAAAAGAACTAGTATTTTTTTATACTCTTACAACAATCTTTATAACAATTATTTATAAATAAATTAATACCAGCCAACTTGAAGCTATATTTAATATCTTGTTGTGTTGTTTGGCTAATAGTTATCTATAAAAATTTAAGTTACTAAATTAACCCTAAAAGTAAAATAATAATTAAAAAATATTTTAATTATTATTTTACTTTCAACATTAAATAATAAACAAATTTACTTTAATTTTAATTTATTAAGTTAACATTTTTTTTTCATTAATATCACTAAGAATATTGTTACAAGAGTATAATAATAAAGTTAAAGAAAAATAAGACTAAAAATATCACATATTTACTAATAGGGGTGTCTTAAAATATTTTTTTAAAATATACGTATTAAATAGACACTTAACTTAAAATATAGGAAACTAAATGAACATTCACTCTAAATTTAACTTAACAAAATCCATTAAAAAAAGATTTTTATATTAAACTATTATGACCTGGTAGTCCATCACAGCTAAGACCTTGACCAATTTGTTTTTAGTGATCTTGATGACCAACTTAAAGAAGGCCATGAGATCAGGAATGACATAAATTTGCCCCTGCGGTCGCTCTCTCCATACTCCATATAGATATATTAAATTACACTTATAAACAATTTGGTTAAATTGTCTATTGAGGAAATCTAGCCCTCATCGCTTAATAAACACTTTATTAATAAGAAAGTACTTCAGAACATTTGTATACCACTCAGAGTTGAAGCAGATGAAGATAATTAATTAATGAGTATGGTCCTGAGCAAGACAGAGAGGTTGCTAAACGTATAGAAGGCGCGTGCTGGGCAAGGCATACAGAGCCCGGATTAGGAGTTATTGCTGCCATGCACGTGAAGGAGCTGCCACGTCAGAGAGGAGCGCACAGTCTACTTGTTCCCAGCTTGAGGCATTATAATTTTGATGCGTGGGATGTGTTCGTTAAATTTGATGAGATAGAATGGGATAGAATGAGATGAAATATAATATGATATAATAGGATAGAATATATTTCATATTGCCCTGTATTTGACGAAGTTTAGGATTAGAATTAATTAATAATAAATAAATATTTATTTAACATAGTTCAATTGAATTATAATATAAATAAAAACTCACTTAATAAAAATAAAAATATTTTAATATTTTTACTTATTATAATTCATATTAAAAAATTACAATTATAATTTTTTATTATTACTAGCTAAAAGTTTTGTATCAATAATTCTACTAATCAATGTTAATGATATTAATTAAATCTCAAATTCCACTGACAACTTCGTTAGATATCTTACAACTGGAATCTTTTTCTTTTTTTTTTCAAGTCAGTTCCTCAACCATCGTCACTTCAGTTAGATTCACGCATGATACACTTTTTAGTTATTGAGAAAATTTAAATGCTTTCTTTCGGATTAAGGAAAAAGCTTTCAGATATCTTTTTCCTTTTGGAAGATACAACAGAAAATTCTTATTTATGTTTATTAGTTATATTTCCAATATTTATATTATAATTTTTTTTATTTGTCAAACATTTAATAGTTATATAAATTAAAATAGTATCAAAATTTGATAAAAATAAATGATTATAATTTAAAAATATTATTTAAATTAATAAATAATTATTTTTAAATTAATATATTTTTAAATATGGATTCTGTGTTTTTAAAAATTAATAATGATGTTCATTATAATTTGTTACTTACATTATTAAAATTAATTTTTTATACATTTATCACAGATTAATATAATTTTAATAAATTTAAATTATTATATTTAATTGAGTTAACAATATGATCCTAACCTAAATAATTCCATGGCTCCCTATGGGATAAATTTTATTTTTTAATTTGGATTATATGATGCGCCTAAGAATAAGAAAGGTGAAGGAATTTTAACTCCCCAAATAGTGGATATGAGATATTTTGTTTCCAATAGTCCCATCCTATACTTTTTTTTTTATCTCATTATCAAATATGCCCATACGCTGGAGTAATGATTTAGTTGGTAAAAGTGCTCACCTCACATAACGCTATTTGGTTAATTTATAGTTTCAATACTATTCACAAGGAGTCATAGATTTATTGTGTGTCTAGAAGCTCATTAAATTATCTTTATAAATAATTTTCCAATCAAGTATACTTAATTGTATTAAAGTCAAAATAAACTAAAAGATAAAAAAATACGTATTCTAGTGCAGTGCATTTTCTACTGTAGTTATTAAATTTATTATTATTTTTTATCTTTGAAATTGATTTTGGCCATAGTAAAGCCATTGATACTCGATTGGAGGTTTAGTCATACATATTTTTGCCTATTTCTTAGCCTATAAAATAATTTTTATTACAAGTCAACTAGAAATTTCTTATAGAATCTTGGGGTTGGCAGTATCGGAACTAATCAGTTCCGATAGAACTTGAACCTATTATATTAACTGAATTGAATCGAAATAATTCGATTCAATTCATGAATAGAACTTGAACCTATTATATTAACTGAATTGAATCGAAATAATTCGATTCAATTCATGAATAGAACTTGAACCTATTATATTAACTGAATTGAATCGAAATAATTCGATTCGGTTCATTTTTTTATTTTTTTAATATTTTTTCGTATTTAATAGCCATTTTTTTTTTCTAAATTTTTATCTATATAAAAGTGCACACCATACAAAATTATAAGTTTATAAAACCAAAACGTTTATTTTGCACTATATAATCCTCAACCTTAACCTTTCAATGGTTTAAAAATAGAAGCAAAACATATTTAAAGTTGTTAAGTAATTTTATTTAACTAGCCACCTGAATTTAAATTTTGAAGAGATACGAACGTTAAAAATTTGATTTGGGGTTTGTCAATCCTTTTATCTTTAAAAAATAGATAAATAATAATGTTTATGGGAACTGATCGAGTTTTTTTTTTATTCGGTTTGATTTTGAACCAATTTGAATGAAAAATTAATTAGTTCAGTGTTTCAGACCATTCAATTCTTCTTTGCCGAGCCAAATTGAATTGAACCGAAATACTTCGATTCGATTTGACAAAAACTGGGCTCCATCCCTACTGGAATCTTTGGCTTGTAAAATATTGAGATGAATTCTGTTGGGTTATCAAATAAATTTTGTAAGAAAAAAGAATAATATAAGGGGATCTTTTAATGTTCTTCATTTTAGGGAACCCTAAAATTGGAATTAAATGAAGAATTAAAAAACTCCTTTTTCTTTTTGTATGAAGACTTAATCCCTAGATGCAATGAAAGGTCTTAACATATTTAACATCTACTTTTAATTAATTCTTATTTCGTGGAATAAGAATAAATAGTGTAAAGGATTAATTTTGGGATTAAAAAAAATAAGAATTCACGATTTCATTAGAAAAAAGGTTTTAAATTATTTTAATGTCGCATTAATTTCAAAATTTGCTATTGGGATGGTAGAGATGCGGCACATTGCATGCTTCAGTTCACGAGTTTTGAAGTGTGATCAGCAACAGAGTTATCTTTCTAATGGGAACAGAGTTATCTTTTAAATTTTTGAAAGAATGAAGCTAGTGACATCTGCTCAATTTCCTTAAAAAGCCCTGGTTCTTAGCACACGTCAAAAATGTTTTAACAAATATTCCAAGCTTTCAGAGACCCCAATTTCATTCCATTTTTACCATCGCAAGGACGTCTCCCGTCTTCTTCCAATGAAGTTTCAAAGTACGGCCCTCTCTCTATATCTTCCATTTATCATAAACAAGTAAACAAATGAACTAAATTGACAATTCACCATTTGTCAGTATTATTGGACTTGAATTTGGGTTGCAACTAGTATTGCTTTCACTCTTAATCTCTGTTGGAAAAATAGCAGTTGCTATTTGAAATCATAATTTTAAGTGGGATCCGTATAATGTAAGTCGAAGTTTAAGGTGATTCAATCTCCTCGATGAGTAATTTAAAATAATATATTTATATACTCAAAATAATATTTGGGTGAATGAAAAATTGTTACTTAGTGTACAATTGTTGACTGCATTAGATAAAAAGCAGGAGCTACAAAAAATGTAACGGCTTAAATTTTAAATTAATTATTCAATCAATTCCAAATTTTATTATTTATAACTACTAATTAAATTCAAAATTTGTTATTAGAATATAATGGTTAATTAAATTTAGATTTAATACGAAATTAAATCCAATATTTAATATGTGGTTAATGAGGCTATGTTATACTTTGAATTTTAATTCAAGAATTAAATCGAAGGTTTAATACATAAAATTTACACTTTTAATTAGATATTAATAGCAGTGGTTACAAGTGCATTTAATAAGAAGTTAAATTAAATCTCGTATACATAGAGTTTCTCTATGTCCGTAAATCTCGTATACATAGAGTACACACTCTCATTTTCTTCCATTTGGAACAACTCATATTGTTGAGTGTACCTATAAATTTTTGACTCTTTTACTTGATTTGTGCTTTCATAGACTACTTCAAGTTTGTGCCAAATTTCATTGACACATTCACAACTAGATACTCGATGAAATTCTTTCTTATCAAGTGCACAAAAAAAAACATTCATAACTTTAGAATTTAGAGAAACTTTTTTCTTTTCCAATTCATTCTATTCCCTTGAAGGTTTTGGAATATCTTCCCCGACTTCATCTTTGTTTAGGGGCAAAAACGGACCATCACATACAACTTCCCATATTTCATAATCTAATGCTTGTAAATAAATTCTCATCCTAGTTTTCTAATATGGGTAGTCATTTCCGTCAAAGAACGGTGGTCTAGTTGTGGACTGTCATTCCCTAAAGGTTGAGTCATTTTGGGTTGCCATGAATCTTTTACTCTAGACGGTTAAGTCCTAACAAGAGAACCTTACTCCGATACCAAATGAAATACAAGTGTGCAACCCAAGAGAAGGGGTGAATTGAGTTTCTAAAAATTATTTGATTCTAAAACGAATTGTCAAGCAAATCTAAAATGTATTTAATGGAATAACAATTAAAACAATTACAATATAAAAAGATAAGGGAAGAGAGATTCAAATACGAAGATTTTTACGTGGTTCGGCCAACCTCGCCTACGTCCACGCCTCCAAGCTTTCCGAGCTTGAGGATTCCACTAAACAGCCCTCCAAGGTTTCAAATGCTTACACTTGACTTCTAAGGTGTCAATGAACCTTTACAACAAGAGATTATCCCCAATCTCTTAACTCAAGTGTATCCTAACACTTACAATCACTCAAAGTAAAAGATTAATAAATTATTTTTCTCTCACACAATATCTAAGATTACAAATCAATGCCCAATGTGTAAATAGATGAAGCAAGAATGTGTTTTAAAGCTCTATAAGATTGTATTCTCGAATATAAGCTCAATGGTCGTATTGTGATCAATCTTATTTGAATTTGAATGAGCTTATTTATAGTTGGAGCTGAAAACTAGCCGTTATTGACTTTCTACACACTATCGAATCGCCGTTTGACTGGTCAATATGACCATTAAGCTGATTTTCAAATTTGTCGGATCGCCGTTATTTCGATGTCGGATCGCTGTTTAGGTCCAGAGACTAATCTTCAGTTCTGTTTGATCTCAGCGAGCCGTTTATCAAAATTGTCGGATCGCCGTTTAGGTCCAGAGACTAATCTTTAGTTCTGTTTGATCTCGGCAAGTTGTTTATCAAAATTGTCGGATCACCGTTTACCACATTAACTGCTGCAGTGAACTATTTTGCAAGAATAACAATTTGTCTCCAAATCTTTATAAAAACACTTTATAAAACTTGTCAAAATAAATCCATTTACAGGATTTGAAACAATATTTGTTATTATCAGAATTCTCAAAGCTTTTCAATTTAAAACCATTAACATGAAAATAACCAAAAGCATTTTCATAAAATGAAAGTGAGAATGATGATTTAAAATGTATATGAATTATTTTGAGCTTTTAAAAGATTAATCAATCTTAATTAAGTTTGTTATCATCAAAATCAATAATAAAGAAATATTTATGTTAACAATCTCCCCCTTTTTGATGATAACAAACTGTTCAAGAATATATTTGTGCAATATTACTCCCCCTAAGTAAAATTTTTAAGGAATTTTTAACTGTCCTTAAATATGTGTCCATTTATTTTTTAATCTCAAAAATAATTTTAAACAAAACAGATTGAATTTATAAATTATCTCCCCCTTCATCATCAAAAAGAAATAAGCGCGAAAAGATTAAAAAAACGAAGGTCAAAGATTAACCATGTTGGAAAAATTTCGGCAGAATCTCTCCTTAAAAAAGAGCATATCCTCAACAATACAAGTAAAAGAAAAGAAACACTTCCATATATATATGCCAACTTATCAACCAACCTCCATTCCAATAGTCAAACATATCATCAATGTAACCAAGATATCATCAAAATCAACTCAAGCATAAATAAAGTCCACATATCCAACATAATCATCATAAAAGTATCACAAGCATAGACAAAAGACAAATAGCATCATAATAACTACATGAAATGAGTGATGTCTGTGCGAAAATCAGAGGGGCAGAAAACTAAGACGGGGGTTGTGAAGAAAAACTGCCTGGGTCATAACCAAAGTAACCAAGAATGTGGCGCTGGCCAGTAAGTAACCCCATCTGCTGATATGAAATTTGCTGCCGAAAGGTCGCAAAATCATATTGAAGTTGCTGTTGCTGCTGGGACAGAAAATCTACTTTGTCAAACAATTGCTGAAAGCGATCCGCAGGAACGGTCGATGCTGCAAGAGGGACGGCGGGCTCGGCTGGCTCGTCATCCTGAGAGGAAGCTGCTGCTGGTGTTGCTGCTGGTGCTGCTGCTGAAGCTGCTGTTGCTCTGCGACGGACACGCGATCTAGCCCCAAGGCGGAAATCGGGTAACTCATCCTTGGAATAGGTGTCATTTAAAATACGATCATCTTCTGGTGTAAGCAGAGTATCTTCATTCTTAGAGGATGTTTTCTTTTCCCACTTCCCACGCTTATTAAAAAATCCGATCGAAGAAATAATTTCTCAACTGAGCTTTCGGGTCTCGAGATAAACGGGTTCAGTGATAGGGAATCGAAAGTATTTCAAGATCCTAGTAATGATGCTGCCATAAGGAAGGGATTGGTTGGAGACTTTAGGAGTGGACAACATATGACAAATGATAGTATTGGATAAGCTCACATGCCGTCTCCGGATGATGGAATCTAATCAACCAACATCAAGTCTAGTTACCTCATCAGTGTGACCCTGTCTAGGGGTGATCATGTGTTGGAGAATGATGTAAAGTATTCGAACCTGGAAAAGGGAGGAGTTGAGACCTAAAGGACAAAGAACAGACGTCATCGGAAAGATTCCGACGCCGACAAATGTTCCGTGCACCATCCACATGACAGAAATCACTAAAGTCAAGTTCTTTCCTAGCGGTATAAATATCTAAGCCTCCATAAGAAATTCCCAAAATACTATATAATTATGACTCATTAAATGCAATGCGAATTCCTCCTACATAAGTATAAAGTTCAACACGACGAGTAGAGGAGAGTTCAATATTAGAATAAAAGACACGGACTAGATTTTCATAGATGAGCTCCTCTATACGTAAGGTTTCCTTCCAATGGCTAAGCAATTGAGTAATAGAATGACCACAAATGGTAATATCCGAAAACTCTGTAATGTTGAGAGAAAAAGAGGGAGTTACCGGTTTGCCCATGAATTTGTCACGAAAACGCTGAGCAGAGGTGTCATTGGAAAAATTGAGGCTTTCGAAATCCTGAGGGGGAGCCCTGGAGGGACTGGAACGACGCGGAGCAGTGTGCTTGGTTCGAGCACGCCTCTATGGTCGTTCGGCCATTGATGAGATTGGAGAAATTTGAATCGGGAGAAATAAAGTTTGAGTGATGAGAGAGTAATGACAAGTTGAAATGTGATTAAAAATGAAAGAAATTTTGGCTCAATTTAGATGAGAGAAGAGCGGCTGGTTCTAGGGTTTGAAATTTGGGATTTCTCAAATTTGAATAAAAAACGAGTTTTGATTGGTTAAAAAGGTTTTAAACTAGATGAGAAACGCTTTAAAAGGGTAAATTTGGTGAGAGAGAGCGAGAAAAATGGTGGATTTGAGAGAGAGACGAAGTGTCAGTCGCGGGTTTGAGAGAGAGAGAGATAGAGAGAGCAACAACGAAATGAAAAAGGAGACGAAGGACTGTTCACTTATCGCGTAATAACGGCGAGCCGTTATAGAGATTATCGGCGAGCCGACAGAGTCCAGAAAGCTCTCCAAAATTTTTCATCAGGACGGCGAGCTATTAATGGATATATCGGCAAGCCGACAACGTCTAGAATGCTTCCCATTGTTTCTGCCCTAAAACGGTTAGCCGTTTAAGGAAATAACGGCAATCCATTTTCTACAACTTATGATTTCGCACATTTATATAATTTTTATGGCCAGCAAATAATACATTCTAAGATCATTTAATTGATCTAAAATATTTTATGAGCCATTTTAATGCATGATTCATGAACATGTACTCAAGCAATTAATTCATATAATCAATCAAGAATTAACAAAGCAAGTACATCATTTGAATATCAAGCTTAAACATCTCATAAATATTAAAA
Source organism: Citrus medica (assembly GCA_002013955.2). Lineage (NCBI taxonomy): Eukaryota > Viridiplantae > Streptophyta > Magnoliopsida > Sapindales > Rutaceae > Citrus > Citrus medica. Next base: position 106,456 of record MKYO02029535.1, read on the forward strand.
ACATCAAATCACCAATAAGTCAATCAATTCAATACACTCAATAGCATGAATAGAGACGTTAATGCGAAAATTTCATCATCCCAAGTTCATGCCTAATTTTTTAAAATTGTTCTTTGCCAAGAGGTTTGGTAAAAATATCGGCGAGTTGTTTTTTTGTAGAAATAAACTCTAATGCAATATCCCCCTTTTAAACATGATCTCTCAAGAAATGATGTCTTATTTCTATATGCTTGGTTCGAGAGTGTTGAATGGGATTCTTTGAAAGATTTATAGAACTAGTATTATCACACTTAGTAGGAATTTGTTCTAGGTTAATACCATAGTCTCTAAGTGTTTGTTTCATCCAAAGAGCTTGTGCACAACAACTTCCTGCAGCTATATATTCATTCTCGGTAGTTGAGAGTGCAACAGAATTTTGTTTCTTGCTAAACCATGAAACAAGTGAGTGACCTAGGATATGGTAAGTTCCACTAGTGCTTTTTCTATCAACTTTATAGCAGGCAAAATCCGCATCCGAATAGCATGTTAGATCTATACGAGTTCCCCTAGGATACCAAAGTCCAATATCTATGGTTCCACTCAAATAACGAAAAATTCTTTTAACAGCAAGCAAATGGGATTCCTTGGGACATGATTGAAATCTTGTGCACAAACATACACTAAACATGATATCGGGTCTACTTGCAGTTAAATAAAGTAAAGATCCGATCATACCTCGATACATTTTGATATTCACTTCTTTACCTTTTTCATCTTTGTCAAGTTTGGTTGTTGTGCTCATTGGAGTGTTTTTGGTCTTTGAGTCATCAATGCCGAATCTTTTGAGTAGATCTTTTACATACTTGGCTTGATTTATGAAAATTCCTTCCTCATTTTGTTTTATTTGCAACCCAAGGAAGTACTTCAACTCTCCCATCATACTCATTTCAAATTCATTACTCATGCAAAATGAAAATTCTTTACACAACAATTCATTAGTTGAACCAAAAATAATATCATCAACATAAATTTGAACAACAAGTATATCTTTGTTCTTATGTTTGACAAAGAGAGTAGTATCCGCTTTACCCATGGAAAAATCATTTTCTAAAAAGAAATTATTAACCCTATCATACCATGCTCTAGGTGCTTGTTTTAATCCATACAAGGCTTTAAACAACTTATAAACATGATTTAGAAATTTTTCATTTTCAAAACCAGGAGGTTGTTTTACATACACTTCTTCCATAATATACCCATTTAAGAAAGCACTTTTCACATCCATTTGAAATAAAATGAAATCTTTATGACATGCAAATGCCAACAACATTCTAATTGATTCCAGTCTAGCAACAGGTGCAAAAGTTTCATCAAAATCAATTCCTTCTTCTTAGTTGTAACCTTGAGCCACTAATCTAGCTTTATTTCTTACAACCACACCGGATTCATCCATCTTATTTCTAAATATCCATTTAGTACCTATGACGGATTGATGTTCCGGTTTAGGAACTAATTCCCATACATTGTTTCTTTTAAATTGATTTAACTCCTCTTGTATTGCCATAATCCAAGATTCATCATTTTTCGCATCCGCAAAGGATTTGAGTTCAATTTGAGAAATGAATGCATTATGCTCATAAGTATTTCTAAGTGATGATCTAGTTGTAACACCTCGTGAGGGATTTCCTAAAATTACATCTTTAGGGTGACAAGAAACATACCTCCACTCCTTGGGGAGTGCTTGAGAAGTACCTTCATGTTGCTCCATATTTGTTTGCTCTTCTTGTTCATCCTCTTGATTTCTTTGTGGTGCATTGTCTTGATTATCCTTTGATGGATCGTCTTGTAATTATCCATTAACATTTCCAATTTCAAGAATTTTTCCTTTTAAGTTGTCTCCAAAAGATACGTCTCCACTATTTTCAATTTTGGTGAAGCTTGAAAACCATGCATAGTTTCCGGTCATGTGACTTGAACAACCATTGTCCAAGTACCATTTATTTTTCTTCTTCTTTAAGCCCTACAAAGAAAATCTCAAGTTTTAGGTACCTAAAGCTTTTTGGGTCGTTGAAAATTAGCAACGGTTCCTTTTAGAACCCAAATGCATTTCATACCATAATATGCATTTCTTTTTACTGGACATCTATTTTTCATATGACTATCTTGATTACAAAAATGACATACAATTTGATTGTTACTAGATGTACTCTTCACAAAGTAGTTTTTATAATATTTTTGTTTCAAATTTGGCTTATAACCAATACCTCCTTTGTCAAACATACATTTTTGTGAATTAAGCATGTTATCCAACATCTTTTGCCCATTTGTAAATTTCAAAACAATCTCATTCAACTCATTGCTCTTTTTCTTAAGTATTTTGTTTTCATTTTTCAAATCATCTATGTGTGATTCTAAATGCTCATGTGTGATGCTAGGTATCTCATTTGATAATGCAATTTCATCATGCAATGTTTTGTTCTCTACTTCTAGGCATGCAATTCTTCCATTTAGAGATTCATTTTCATTTTTAAGCTTTGTCATTTCCTTTTTAAGACATACATTTTTTTTACCAACCTTCATCAACTCATTATGCAATTCTTTAAAAGCATCATACAATTCATCATAGGTGGGATCATTTACTTCATTGAGATCATCATCTCCTCCTATTGCCATAAGCGCTAGGTTTGATACTTCTTGCGACCCTTTTTCATCACTTGAATCTTCCTCGCTATCATCCCAAGTTGCAACCATGGCTTTCTTCTTGAGTTTGTTGATAAGTGGGCACTCTGATCTTATATGGCCAGGCTTCTTGCATTCATAGCATGTGATTACCTCTTTCTTCTCCCTTTGGTTCTTGCAATTTCTGAAATTTCTTCGCTCTCCGGTTTTCTTGAAGAATTTTCTAAACCTCCTTGCTAGGATGGCCAGCTCTTCATCATCCGGTTCACTCTCCTCATCACTCTCATATTTTGAAGCTTTGAGAGCAATGATTTTCTTCTTCTCCTCATGTCCTTTTTCTGCTGTCAAATCTTCTTCATATGAAATGAGAGAACCAATTAAATCATCAAGAGGTAAAGTATTTAAATCTTTGGCCTCTTCAATAACGGTTCTTTTAGATCTCTATTCTTTTGGAAGTGACCTAATGATTTTCTTAACTTTCTCGCTATTTGAGAAGACCTTTCCTAGGGCTCCTAGGGTGTTTGCTATGTTCGTAAATCTCGTATACATAGAGTACACACTCTCATTTTATTCCATTTGGAACAACTCATATTGTCGAGTGTACCTACTAATTTTTTACTCTTTCACTTGATTTGTGCCTTCATAGACTACTTCAAGTTTGTGCCAAATTTCATTAGCACTTTCACAACTAGATACTCGATGAAATTCTTTCTTATCAAGTGCACAAAATAAAGCATTCATAACTTTGGAATTTAGAGAAACTTTTCTCTTTTCCAATTCATTCCATTCCCTTGAAGGTTTTGGAATATCTTCCCCGACTTCATTTTTGTTTAGGGGCAAAAATGGACCATCACATACAACTTCCCAAATTTCATAATCTAGTGCTTGTAAATAAATTCTCATCCTAGTTTTCTAATATGGGTAGTCATTTCCGTCAAAGAAAGGTGGTATAGTTGTGGACTGTCCTTCCCTAAAGGTTGAGTCATTTTGGGTTGTCATGGATCTTTTACTCTAGACGGTTAAGTCCTAACAAGAGAACCTTGCTCTGATACCAAATAAAATACAAGTGTGCAACCCAAGAGGGGGGGTGAATTGGGTTTCTAAAAATTATTTGATTCTAAAACAAATTATCAAGTAAATCTAAAATGTATTTAATGGAATAACAATTAAAACAATTACAATATAAAATGATAAGGGAAGAGAGATTCAAACACGAAGATTTTTACGTGGTTCGGCCAACCTCGCCTACGTCCACGCCTCCAAGCTTTCCGGGCTTGAGGATTCCACTAAGCAAGCCTCCAAGGCTTCAAATGCTTACACTTGACTTCCAAGGTGTCAATG
>MKYO02029535.1:116178-138930 GCA_002013955.2 Citrus medica
CAATACCTTGATTAACCATAAAATGACATTTTTCCCAATTGAGCACAAGGTTAGTGTCAATGGATCGTTTAAGAACAAGTGTAAGGTTATCTAAAGATTTATCGAAAGAATCACTATAAACTGTAAAATCATCCATAAATACCTCAATGATGTTCTCCACATAATCAGAAAAAATACTCATCATACACCTTTGGAAAGTGGCAGGAGTGTTACAGAGACCAAACGGCATGCGTCGGTAAGCAAATATTCCGAAGGGGCATGTGAATGTCGTTATCTCTTGGTCTTCCGGAGCGATAACGATCTGATTATAACCTGAGTAACCATCAAGAAAACAATAATGAGAGTGACCACTTAACCTTTCAAGCATTTGATCAATGAATGGCAGAGGAAAATGATCCTTGCGAGTGGCTGCATTCAGTTTACGATAGTCAATGCAAACTCTCCACCCAGTTTGAACTCTAGTTGGCACAAGCTCATTTTCTTCATTCTTGACCACTGTGATGCCTGATTTTTTTGGAACTACCTGCACAGGACTCACCCATTTACTATCAGAAATGGGATAAATAATCCCTACATTAAGGAGTTTCAGTATCTCTTTTTTTACGACTTCCATCATTAGTGGATTAAGCCGGCGTTGTGCATCTCTCGTTGGTTTAGACCCTTCCTCTAGCAAAATGCGATGCATGCACATGGAAGGACTAATTCCCTTAATGTCGGCAATGGTCCAGCCAATCGCCGTCTTGTGATCTCGAAGCACCCTAATTAACTTTTCTTGTTGAACTGCGGTGAGGGTTTTAGCAATTATGACTGGAAGTGTTTCATTCTCACCCAAGTAAATATATTGCAGGTGTTCTGGGAGTGGTTTAAGTTCTAAGGTAGGTGCCTGCACAATTGAAGGTAAAAGTTTCTCGTTTAATAAAGGCAATTCAAGGTAAGACACATTATACCCATTGGTGTTTAATGTGACTGCTCCATCTAAAATCGCCATAGCTTCCTCTACCTCATCATCCAATTTTATCAAATTTGCATGCTCCTTAGAATCATCTTTCGTAAGATTTTTGCTTATGGCAATTTCAAAATTGTCATTACCGGATAATTCAAAGAAATCATGCACCAAAGTATTAATATCATCTATGGCAAAAATAGAATGAACATCACTAGGATACCTCATTGCCTCAAATATATTGAAGCGGATTACTTCACCATCGAATTCCATTGTAAGGGTTCCATCGTGAACATCAATCTTGGTTCGGGCTGTCTTAAGGAATGGCCGCCCCAACAGAATAGGAGTGGGATTGGGCGACAACTCATCCTCCATTTCAAGGATATAAAAATCAGCTGGAAAGACCAATTCATTGACCTGTACAAGAACATCTTCCATAACCCCCTTCAGGTAAGCATTAGATTTGTCAGCCAATTGAATAATTATACCAGTTTCTTCCATTGGACCTAAATTCAAGGAGTTATAAATTGAATATGGCATAACATTAATTGAGGCCCATAAATCTAGCATACATCTTTCAAATCTGGTATTACCAATGGTGCAGGGGATAGTGAAAGTACCTGGATCCTTGCACTTAGGCGGAAGTTTTCTTTGAAGTACAGCAGAAACATTCTCTCCAACACTTACCTTTTCGTTACCGCTCAACTTTCGCTTGTTGCTGCATAATTCCTTCAAAAACTTTGCATAACGCGGCACTTGTTTAATAGCATCAAGTAGAGGAATATTTACCTCTACTTTACGAAAGGTCTCAAGGATTTCCTTTTCTTGCTCTTCTTTCTTGGATTGTTTAAATCTGCTAGGAAATGGTGGAGGAATGGAAAGAGTCTTAATTCGAGGTGAGGGGGTACTTACCTGGCCAGATGGATCGACTGGCAATGTCGAGTGGGAATCGTCTTTCCTTGTTAAAGGAAGAGCCTCAGGGGAAGAATTGGTCACAGAGGGCAATGATGTTGTAGACACTTTTGATGGCTTAGCTATTAATGGTTCTAATTGCTTTCCGCTCCTAAGAGACATAGCACTAGCATTCTCTTTTGGATTAATTTCTGGTTGAGAAGGTAACTTTCCTGAAGTTCTACCCTCTATCCTACTCATAGATGTGGCCAGTTGGCCAATTTGATTCTCTAAATGTTGGAGCTGTGTCTGGGTAGTCTGTTGGAATTGCATAGAGTTAGTAGCGAGAGCTTTTACAAGATCTTCCAAAGACGTACCTTGATTTTGAGGAGGTGGAGGTGGCCGAACTTGGTAAGGTTGTTGCACCCGGTGTTGGGGGTAGCCCGGTGGTCGAGATGGTGCCACATTAGGAATGCCTTGTTGTTGGTTCCCATACCTAAAATTAGGGTGATCCTTCCACCCTTCATTGTAAAAATTAGAATAGGGATCATACCTTTGTCTTGGTTGGCCTAGGAACCCCTCAACTGCGTTGGCCTGCTCATGTGAACCCTCTTGGATGGCAGGGCACACGTCAGTCACATACCCAACCATAGAACATACGCCATACGGTCTCATTTGTTGCCCTAGAGCTAATTGTTGCACCAAAGAAGTAAGATTTGAAACTTGTTTTTCTAGAGAAGTAGTACTTACCTCATTGACTCGCTTAGGTGGCGGCAGTAGATCGTTCCTAGTGTTGAACTGTTGGGAATTAGCAGCCATGTTAGCAATGAGATTTCGGGCTGCTTCTGGTGTCTTATCCACGAGTGCTCCTCCACTAGCGGCATCAATCATACTCCTATCCATAGGTAGTAGACCCTCATAAAAGTATTGAATAAGAAGTTGATCACTTATCTGATGGTGAGGGCAATTAGCACATAGCTTTTTGAATCGTTTCCAATAGTCGTAGAGTGGCTCTCCATTATACTGTCGGGTTCCACAAATTTCTTTTCGAATGCTGCCAGCTTTTGATGTTAGGAAATATTTCTCCAAAAATAGCTGACGCATCTCATTCCATGTAGTGACAGTACCGGTGGGAAGATAGTACAACCATTTCTTGGCTGAATCTGCCAAAGAGAATGGGAAGGCAATTAGCTTAACTTGCTCTTCAGAAACTCCAGCTGGTTTCATTGTGGAATAGACCACATGGAACTCCTTCAAGTGCTTATTTGGATCCTCTCCTGCAAGACCATGAAAAGTAGGAAGAAGATGAATCATTCCAGATTTGAGTTCAAAGTTTACCTGAGGGTTTGGATTCTCAATGCATAAGGGTTGCTGGTCCAAGTCAGGAGCTGCCAACTCTTTAAGTGTTCGGTTGTTATTCTGAGCCATTGGTTCGGGTTCTGGGCTGCTTGGCTCTGTCTTTGGGAGTGGAATGTGGATGGCAAAATCGAGTTCTGAATATGATGAGGTTGCTCTAAGTTGTTCGAGTTTCAATCGAATGTCCTTTATGCTCATGAAAATCTAAATATAGAACAAAAAATAACCAATTTAAAATAAAGTAAATAAATAAGATGAGAAAAGAAATAAAAATAAAAATAATAAAATAAAACGAGTGATAATAAACAAACTAGACGCTAGTCCCCGGCAACGGCGCCAAAAATTTGGTAGTGTCGTTAAGGTGCACCAAATTTAAAACCTTACCACTAATATAAATAATTAGTACAGAGCGAGTAAGGATCGATCCCACAGAGACTATGCTAGTTATATTTATTTATCAACTCTAAAGCAAGATTTAAAATAAAATAATAGTAGTAATAATAGAAATTAATCTAACTAAAGAAAATGCCAATTATAAATAAAAAGGGGGTTTATGAATTTTTAACTAAATAGTAAGAAATAAAGAAATTAAAACTACGAACAAGAATTTAATAAAAACTCTAGTTAAAGGAAAAAGAAATAATAATGATGAAAACTTTGGTTAAAGGATCATTCGCCACCACCAAACATGCACATAATATATCAATTCTATCATCAATTTATATTGAAACTATCAACCGCAGACAACAATAAGCTCTGTTAGTCTTAATCTTCCCTTAATGTGTCGTTAGGTAAAATAAGCTCTTCACCTAATCTCTAATCATTAAATAATTTAAAACAAGCTCTTTAAATTTAAGAAAATGGAAGTATTAAACAGAGAAAGATATTAGGTTGATCTGGACAATAAACATACAAGCTCGGATTATTTAACCTAGGTTATGTTCTCCAATTGAAATCACTGATTCCAACCTGCTACTTATGATTAAAATCTCAAGACAATTACGGATCAAGAATTTTAATCTAGCAATAGAATTTATTCAAGTCCTATCTAATTGGCCACTCAAATAAAACAAGAATAAACCATGAACATTAATTATAGAAGAACATAAACAATCTCAATTAAATAAATTGAATGATAGAATTTAAATTTAATTGCATAACATGTTTAGGGTTTTGAATTCACCCTCAACCAAATAAAAATTTAGCCTAACATAATTGAATTGGGAATAAGAGAATTGACAAAACCAATCATGGAGATTAATTTAAGCGGCTGCCTTTACTTTAACTTAATTCCAGCTGCTGATTTTTTCTTCTCCTTGGGGCTGCTGATTTTTTTTCTGCCTGAATTGCGTCTGCACTCATTTTATAATGCTAGTTGACTGAATTCTTCTCCAACAAGTCTAAAGAAATCCTTTTTCAATTCTAATTGAAATCCTTTTCCAATTTGAACTTTTATTCCTTTTTATCCACAATCTCCAATTAATTCCCTATTCAATAAAATAATACAATTAATTAAAAATAATAAATAAAAATAACTAGCAAATATATAATAAAGGGTAAAATATGTATATTAATTAATTCCCTATTCAATTAAAAATTAACTAAAATAACTAGAATATTTAAGATCAAAACAAGAAAAAGATGGAGAAATTAATAACAAAATATATGAAAAATATGCACTTATCAAAAACATAATATAAGTTCGTTATGGAATAACCCGGTGGTGTGTTGCAGTTATTCATTACCGTTGTATCTTGAGTAATAGATGCTGAAACGAATTTAGATCTATTACAAATAGATGTAGGTAATTAAAAATAAAAAATTAACAACTTAATTAATTTGTTGGAAATGTTGTTCACAGTTACTGTTCACGATTACTGTTCATCTGCATAAAAAATATTAATTTTCCAAAAACACAATAAAATATAGAAAATAAATGACACGGAGATTTTTACGTGGTTCAGATTAATCAATCCTACATCCACGAGGCCACGCCCAGATGAAAAGCAATTCACTAAGTTGAGATGTTACAACCTATAGATTTACCAAACTCTCACTTACAGTTTATCACTATACAGTTTACTCAATCTTAGACTGAATCTGTTTCTCTTGAATAATTGCTACCCCTCTTGATCCACGTTCCTCAAGGCACTTCACAAAGTGATCAATAGCAATTCTTCAATTCTTCAACGTCTAGTGATCAAAGATCCACATAAACTCTCCACAGAGATGAAAAGAAGATAAGAAAACAAATCAACACAACATGATGCGCCAAATCCGGATTCTTTAGGGAGGAGGCCGAATTTTGCTTCTCTGCTTTATGCTCTGTGTTGTGCGATCAAACTTCAATTGTGAAATACCTCTCTTTATATAAGCACTTTTTTTCACCAAAATAGCAAGTCTTAAAAGACTTGAATTCTTTCTAAATAAGAGTTTTTTTCCTCTTATAATTCTTATGAATCTGAATAAGAATAATTATGATTTTCTTGCCTTGCTTGTCTCCCAAGAAATATCTAGAGCTTTTAATGACTTCCTGTTTGAACCAACTTCTTACTCCATATAGATCTCATGCACCAATTATAGAATCTCACCATTAATTTACTTGTTAAATTAGACATCTAATTAAATTAGGAAACAAATATTCTTAATAAATTGGGATCTCATTAAATTGGGGAATTAATAAATTAATCCCTATTACAAGATATCCAATAAATAAACTTTCAATTTAACTAGACTTGCCATAAAATGCCAACTCCATAAATAATGACCTTAACAGATGTCATTTGAATCTTAAAGCTCTGGAAAATATAAGGAGAATATGTTTTAAGGAAATTGTGGTATGACAGAGGACTCAGTTTGCATTGTATCATTTTGTCTTATTTTATGTTATTATTTCATTGCAATAATTATTATTTCAGCTATAACATTTATTATTTTGTAAAATCCCAATTTATGATTTGTAGTTTCAAAATCTGATCCCCTTATGTTGTATCTCATATATTTTCCCTACAAACTTAACACTACAAACAAAAGGACCTACTATGACAGTCGTCTGTGTTCTGTGTGATAATTTTTGGTCTGGAGACCTACAATGATAGATGACTAGATGGATGATAGTTTTTTTTTTTTGGGTCATGCATTTATGACATACCTGGGAATATCGGCTATCAAGCACCTAAGATAGATTGGTGATAAGTTATTTGACTATCAAGAAATAATTGCAAGTTTATGATATAATTTTGGTCGTCAAGCAGTATTTTTGTCATGGCCCAACCTCGACATGACAAGATATTGTCTCCTTTGGCCTTAGCAAGGCCCGCACGATTTTATTTCTAGGGTGCCCATACATCCCAAAATGCGTCTTACCAAATAAGATGTAGATCAACCCTATAAACCCATCATCTCTCTAATTCTTTGCCAATGTGAGATCTGCTTAGGGTGTTACATACACTCTTCTACTTAGGGATTCAGCATTCTCGCTGAGGTTTGTTGTTTGCCTTACCATCGTTCAAGAGGACACAAGGCGTCGCTATAATACCATCTGTCATGACTTAATCCAAACCTAGCAAGATATTGTCTGTTTTGGGCCTTAACAAGACCTGTATAGTTTTGTTTCTAGGGCGCCCGTACACCTCAAATCACATCTTTTCAAATAAAGTGTAGATCACCCCTATAACCCAGCATCTCCCCATTCTTTGTCGCCGTGGGATTTGCCTAGGGTGTTGTATATTGTGACTTTATTTTGCAAGGTTGATTGAAAATTTTAAAATGAATGAAAAAAATAAATAAAGAATAAACGGTACCGTTTGGATTAGAAGTTTCTCTTTGAATAAGAAACGACACCGTTTAGATTAAAACTAAATAGAAACAAAACCCTCTTCAGTTTTCACTCATCGGTTTTTTTTCCATAAGTGTTGTACTCTCACTCTCATCTCTCGCTCAGTCACTCTCGTCAATCTCACACTCAGAAAGCCCTTTTCAGCTGAAATCCTTGCATGGGCACTAAACCGCCACTGACAATCTCTTGTATTTAACCATTGATTTTGGCCCTCACTGAGAACTATATAGAGTACCCACCAAATGCTCGTCTATTGAATTTCAATACCCTAATAGAGAACCTTCACTCTCCCATTTCCGCAATCGTTTGAATAATACAGGTAAGTATTGTCTCTAGTGTTGGGTTCTATTTCAATTTTTAATGTTCTTGTGAAATTCGAGCCCTAGACACCTAAATCTTGAAAACCTAGCGTGTTCTTGTCAAATTTGAAACCTATACATCTAAAACTTGAAAATCGTAGATGTGGTCTGGTTAAATTTGGATCTATTTGATTGGCCCTTTATGCTTATTTATTTATGAAATTTTAAACATTTATCGAATTTTTTGGAATATAATTATTATAGTTTTATTGTTAAATTTGATTTAAGCTATAAAGATTCTTGCCAATTTAGTCGTGATGGGTGTTGGGATATTGACTAGGCTTGTTTATCATTGGCGCTTTTCTAATAACTAATTTTTATTTTATTTTATTTTATTTTTGTGGATGCATATATAGATTTTATGAGCTTGTAAGCCAGTAATACAACATGGCGGAATTTGGGAATCAGTTAGGATACTTGCATGTGATTATGAAGTAGTGATGGGATTGCTTCTATTCACCCCTGTTGCATTCTTGGCATGGTCCCCATTTGTTTAAGAATTTCAAATAAGAATGTTGTTCAACCAAGCATTCGGTACATAGAGGTTTACAGATTTCTCGTATTCTTGGAGGATAGAGGAAGGAGAAGGACATGTCCTCTAAAAGTAAGGTGTAAATGCATGTTGATGTGAGCATTCTTTTTCTTTTTTGAGAATTACAATTTAATTTTAAAAAAGGTTAGGAATAAATGCAATACAAAGATATATCAATAATCCCAATCAATCAATCTTGCAATTTTTTGTGTGTGTATATATATAATGATCACATGCATGCATAAGTATTTATTTATAATTATAATTCCATAAACAATAGTTCTAGTATTCCTACATGGCTTATAAAAGTAGATACATATAGCTAAAATGACTTTAACTTGTGTTGATAAATAAATAAGATAGTTACCTTGAAATCATCAAAAGAACATGAACTGAAGAATTAAATCTTATGCACATGTTATATTTCTTTGAAGTTTCTAATTAATCTCTTATTGTTATTAATTATTATTCCTATTATCTAGTTAAGCAACTTGATTGGAGAGAAGTTTAATTATTTGTAATGTTATTGGTGCATGCTTGAGGTCGAGGAGAGCTTGATCATTTCTCTTTAATTTGTGCAGATAATTAAGATAAAAAATATTAATGCATGTATGTATGATTAGTAGCTTTATAGTGTGTGTGTGTGAAATAATAATAATAATAATAATATCCTCACTTAAGGAAGAGACATGATCACACACTCACTGGTGAGTTTCCCTGCGTGTTGTACCATCATGGACGACAAATTGTTTAAAATTGATTTTAGTCTTTGAGGCCTGCTATTTAGACTGAGGGAAGACAAAATGAAGACAGAAACGGCTCTTTTCTCTCTTGTTCTCTCAGTGAGTCTAAAAAAAAAAAAAATTATAAGTCACTAAACGACAGCAACATGCTGCCGTTTCTGTCTTTATTTTATCGTCCTTTAGTTCAGTTATCGTTTTCCTTAATCTTTACATCATCCAGTATTCATCAAGCTCCCTTGATTGGAAATGTGGAAAAGCATTGAATCAGAAAGTGGATTCTGTTGTTTATTGGGACCCTTACATTTGAATGACATCACTGACATTTTCTTCAAAGTAGGTATTATCTGCATTCCATTACTCTTGGATTTAATATCCAATATCTTGTATTAGATATGTACTATCTGAATGTGTCTGCCTGCTTAGGGTATGACTTTGGATACTTAATAGATACCTAAAAAAAATATTTAAAAATTAACCAAATAGGAAATTGATAGTAATGGAGTACAAATTGACTTGTGGGTCCTAAGGATGCATATCTTGTTTGATACTGCATATTTTTGTTTGATTGGAAGTAATGAATTTGGACCAATATCTCTTTTGGGACTTAACCATATGTGAGATAATATTTGTTTAGAGGAACTTTTTAATAGTATTGGTTTAGAGAAACTTTTATGCATTCTTTCAATTAATAACTACTATCCTCTTTGTATTTAAAGAAAAGAAAAAAAAATACTTACATACATGATATATGTATGTTTCAATATTTTATTTCATTTCTTCTGGTTTATAAGCACTCAAAATGATCTATGAGACAATAATTTTTTATGACCGTGAGGTCCTAACCATTTTTCATACTGAACTATTAACTTGATCAAATAAATCCCACTAGGAATAAAGCTATTCGGACTTGAATATGATATATGTAAGAGGTAGGCCAATCATCTTCCTTGAATTTGTGGATACTAATCTGGACATAATCAAATTGTGCCAAGGCAACATTAAATGATCACAGTTTGTCTCTACCAGCTCCAGCTGTGGAACGCAATCATAATTTGTTTAACCTTTTCAATGCTTTACTTCAGAGAAGGGAAAAAAGGGGTCTTGCCTTATTTTTCACTGAATATTTTCATATTCTATTATTACTTGTATCTTTTTCCTTTTTGAAGACGTTATTCTTTATATTTTCATGAGTAAATGCTTATATTTCACTTAATATTTTCAATTGATGAAATGGGATAGATCTTACTCGACTTTAGAGCTACAGGATTTTGCTGCTGGAAAAGGACTACATTTGGCATATCTTTGGTGCTGGATGTTGCTGAATGCTAAGTACATTGGTTTTCGATTGGTTTTTGTTAGCTATTGGCTTGACTTTGAAATATTGATTAATTATTGAATTGTAAAGTTCAATTGTATGTTTTTGAAATTTAGAAGTACTTTGGAATTTTTATGGATAATAAAGTTCACTAATTTAATTCATTGGTTTTGGATTTGATTGCATTTAATAATTTATTTTCTTTGATATAAATTTTATAATTTAAATTTTGAATTGAGGAAGCTAAAATTGCATAATGTTTTTATTTTTAAATTAATAAATAAAATAAATAATCAATTTTTAAAAAAATTGCGATTGAAAATACTAGTGAAAACATATGATACAACTTTTATCCAAAAATAATAATTACAATTTTAATTTCATAAAAATGAAAAGAAATCAATTTCCCTTCTATAAGTTGTATGACAGAATTATGACAGGTAATGTTTTTCACAACTTGTGACGGGTTTCTGCCTATAATCTTTTCTTGACTCTGTAGTGACGGTAAGAATAACTGTCATTCACCCTTTAAGATGACAGTTTTTGCCTATCATAATACGTCTTTTTTTTTGCAGTGTAAGACAAAATGAGATTATGAAATGATGAACTAAGATTGGGCTATGTAAAGCCAACATTGTCCTATTAGTGGACAAAGTGGCTAAAGGCAAATGATGAGTTCATCTAGCCATCGGCAAGTTTTATAAAAACTATATTAAGAAGTCCATGAGCTTACAGAAGCTATGGCAGTGCTTAATGCTATTCAAACAAAATTAAATTTGGGTCAGTTGAAAGGTGAACAATGTGTTATGTCAAGGATTATAAGAGGGAAATAGATGTCAGTACCTTAGAAGGTAGCGAGAATTGTACAAAATGCACAAGGATATTTTTAAGAGGATAATGTTGGCCAAGGACCAAATGCAAAAATGAAGAATGTTTTATATGCCAAAGAGTGTACTGTGCACTAAAGTGTTAGGTGAGAGAAATCCTTCACGGATGGGTAGCTGTGGAACTTTGTGGACATGTCAAATAAGAAAGTGTCACAGGATATGGTTCTCAAACTCTAGATAAAAGAGAATGAGATATAATTTTTTCAATAAAATGGAAGAGTTAAATGTTTATTTAATATTGGATTGTTGAATATCAAACCAACTATAAATAAAGTTTAATTGTCTTGGTTTGAACATTGCACATTAACATACTGTTTATGTATGTTCGACAAAATTAAAGTCTGTGACATAGGTAATTCGAATCTGAAAAGATTTATGAAGGATTGTAAAATCCAATTCAGCTTATTCACTTAGTAAATATTGTGTGTTGCGAGAAACTTCAAAAATTCATTGGAAGAATTTCAAAGGTGGGAGCAAACGTGTTGCATTATTTGACAACTTTGAATCTTGCGAGTTTCTTGTCTAAAGATGCTTCTATGGCCAAATGTATTAGTAAGGTTAAGTACTTTAAGAAGGTTCTGTCACAAAAACTATACATTGTCTAAGGAATTTGAGTTTTAAATGGGATTGTTTATAATATCTGTAGTCTTTCTTGGGAACCTAGTAGTATATTTTCGCATGTAACTTGGACTGTCTTTAGAACATATTCAAATCGTTGCCCATGCAATCAACCTAAGTCATACAGTAGCTACGATGGGGTGGGCATTTTGGTTTTCGATTCACTTTTTTCAATTTTCAATTCGGTTTGCAACTCATTCAGGTTTAAGAATTCAACCCAATTGGGTTGAAAAATTATTTCAATTTGGTTCGGTTAGATTTCAAATTTGGTTCGGTTAGGTTTAGTTCATAATTTAGTTCAATTTCAGGTTATTAATTTTGAGGTTCCTAATTTGAATCGGTTTACTAATTTAGGTTAGATCAAGAATTGTCAACAATAAACAAATGAAATAGCAATACTCCAATTATCATTCCATTATTTTAGTAAATAAATAATAAGTAATGCCTCAACTATGTGATCTTCACAGAGCTAGTAGTAGCACAATCATTAGCTTTCTGAAGGACAAAGGTACTTTCCACACTCAAACTATCCCTACAAATCAGTTTAGATGCAAAACTTATGTTGACACTACTTAATTAAGAATATGTTTACACTATGATTAGATTCATTGCATACACCATAGTAGTTAATATGAATTTTGTACCAAAACAATACATGTCTAGACTTTAATATTATTTATTATATCCGTGTATAATAAACATAATAAACAAATTCGTATGTTTAGTTTATGAACTATGCAAGCATACTTTTTTATTAATATATTTTGCGTAAAAAAAAAGTAATTGCTGCTGGTTGTTAAATATATAAACCCAGTTCATTATACGACATTTCTTCAAACACGATGAATGTTTCACATCTGCATGTTTTCACACTATCACACACACATAACAATGTTCAATAAAAGATTTATCACTGAAGTTACCATTAAGAGTGGATGGCGAGCTACAACGGTGGGCTGAAGTTGTAGGCTGATTTGAGAGAGGAGAGATGAGGTTGTGCTCTCGTGGTGACTCATGAGGCTGTAGGCGGCTTCGTCATGGTGGGTTATGCTGTCATGTCGACGTGGAGCAGCGTGGTGGCTGCCAGCAGCTTCAGATTTAAAAAAAGAGTCGAGGACGAGGAAAGATGAGTTATTGAGCTCTATGCAAGTAAAAAATGATCATAGTTATCCTTGTCTTTTGTTTCCAACCTCTTTGAGCTTCAGGATTTTGTTTCCAAAATCTTATCCTTGTCAAAAAAATTCATACGGCTTAAAATTAATTAGTTTTAAAGACTCCAACATTGTTAATCTAGTTTGTTATCATTAAAATCAATATTATGGAGATATGTATGTTAATATTCTCCCCATTTTTAGTAATAACAAACCTTACAAGTATTAAAAAAAATTGCAAGAATTTGCTCCCCCCTACATGTAAGCTTCCCCTATATATTTGAAGTTTCAAATTTAAAACAATTTCCAATTTAACAAATACCACCTTTTTAGCAACAAACTTAAAATATAAAAATATGTACTCTTATTTCTTTCTCCCACTTCATTATCAAAAAGAGAACACATGAGTAAAAAAAGAAAGAAGAAAATAAATCGTTACTCATGCCGTCCAAGTAGAAATTTCGACAGAACCTTCCCATATCAACAAGTATCTCCTAAAAAATGTTAGCAAGTTTACACCCAAATTATCAAAATCATCATCAAACCAATGTGCAAAATTGCTATAAGAGCAAGAATTAACTATGAATTTATCATTCTAAGCAACCATGTAAACTATCATCTAAGATAAAGAGTAACATGAATGTAAACATGTCATTGCGAAATATATAAAGAAAGAAAAGAAAAACCATGACAGGGGCTAGTGCGGAGAACTAGGAGGTGAAATGTGAAGAGCAAAGAGAATACACTGCTGGCCATCAAAAAGCTGTCAGTGTTAATCAAAGAGGCGATGCTACTGATCAACTATGTGTTGCTGCTGAAGCTGAAAAGCAATAAACTGAGTCTAAAGTTGCTGTTGTTTCTTAGAGAGTGATCGAACCTCACCAAGCAACTACTGAACAAGATCCTCACGAACTAGAGACACCTCAGGAACTATATGATCCTCTCGAGTTGGAGGCTGATCAGTATTTATCTCATGCTCCTCGAAATCAGGCTCTACTGGAGGTTGTAGAACCTGAGCTATAGTGCCTAACCAAAAATTGGGTAACTGATCAGCTGGATAGATGTCATTTAGCATCCTATCATCCTCGAAGGCAACTAGGGTATCTCTGTTCTTAACACTCGATGTCTTCACCCATTTTCCATTTCTCTTACAGAACCCTAGACTAGTAATAATCTCCTCTGCCTCTTGGTATCTACAAATAGTAGTTCAGTAATAGGAGCTCGGAAATGCCTAAGAATCTTGGTAATGATACTACCATATGGGAGTAACCTGTTACTCACCCCAGGAGTGCTCAGCATGCACAGAAGAACCGCCTATCTTATATTAACTGGCCGCCTCTGAATAATACAATCTAATAAACTAACATTTATCCTAGTTACTTCATCTGAATGGCCCATCTTAGGGGTGATAATATGTTGTAATATACTGTGAAGGGCCATAATCTGTAAAAGTAACAACTGAGAACGTAAGGGTAGAGAGCATAAGTCATTGAAAGATCTCTACGCCTACATCTTCTCTTCAATGCTCAACATACTATCACATCCAACCAACTTCAACAATCTCCTAATGCTTCTACCACAAAAAGATAACTCATTAAAGTCATCTAATTCAACAAAGTAAGAGGGTATCATCATTCGTCCCATAAAGCAAGAATGAAACCTACTAGCTAATGGGGTGTGGGAAAATGAATGATATCAAACTCAGGAGTATTTATGGGACGTAAAGGATTCCTCCTTGGTGCAAATTTTCATTTAGTTCCAGCCCTTGATGTTTCAGCCATGGATATGGATACAATAATGAAGATGTTTGAAAAATAATGAAATGAAAGGATTTGAACCGATTAAAATGAAGATGAAGGGTATAAGATGTGATTTGGGTGTTCAATTTCATCAAAAATTGATGAAAATCTGGTCAAATTTGAAGGTGACCATTCAGCTGATAGTTAGGGTTTGAATTTATGAATTTTCAATTTTGGGCTTGAAAACTTGTTTTGATGATGAAAATATGAAGTTTAGGATGTTTTAAATAATTATAGATATTCATTTTTGCAAAAACGATGTAAGAAAAAGGTTGAGTGCCATCGATTAGAGAGATAACAGTGAGGGGCTAACTAGAAAATGAAGAAGGAACCCTGTAACAGTGACGTACTGCATGAAAACGGCTAGCCGTTTTCTACAATCGGCTCACCATTAATTTTCAGTAATCACTTAACGCGAAAATGGTTATTCATTTTCCCCTATGGGTTATCTATTGACGCAAGCAACTTTGATTAGTGTTAAAAATTGTATGTTTATTAAGGGATAAAAATATTATTTTGTACTATTAATATAATTTATATTTGTAATTGTGTAACATATTATGAATTTCTAATTATTTTTATAAGTATTTGACTTTGTATATTTTTATGTATTTATTAGGTAAAAATAATAATTTCATGCAATTTGAAACTTCAAACAAATATACGGATGTCAAATTTAGATTCCGGAAGTCCGAGAAATTATGTCATTGTCAAGGAGAATCCGAGACTTTTATTGTAGATTTTTATATTTTTACCACGGTAAATATGGTAATTGTAAAATTATAAATTTTTATCATATTAGGTATGGTAATTGTTAGTGGAATGTGTTAGATATGCTTGAGTGGATTAAATTCGCTTTATGTTTTATTAGTGGACAAATGTAACGTTGATATGTAATTAGATTTATTTATTTGTGTGGTGTGGATTTACCATGTATTAGTATAAATAGAGGAGGGGGGGAGGGGGAACACACCTCTTCACACTATCTCTTATGTTCTTTCCCCCCAAATTCTTCTTCTCATATCTCTTTGTAATATATTTTCAATCAATCAAATTAGTTTTATTTCAATTTTCAAATTCTATTTTTTAATTATGTGTTTTTCAATTTTAATAATTTTCTTTATTTCAAAAATGTTTAGCTAAATATTAGTAATTAGGGGAAGGTGAAACTCTTAGTAAAAATATGGTTTAACCAAATTCTATTTTTACTTTTATAAATTAAATTGTTTTCTATTTAATTTTATCCATATTTTATATTTTGAAATTTTGATTTATCATAGACAAATATGAGAGTTTGGCACAATGAATTCTTAATATCTTAGTATAAAGTATGGTAAAATGGTATTTTGATTTATTGTAAACAAATTAAGTTTTGGGTTCTTAATCCATAATAAAATAAATGGAAAAATAATTTTGATTTATACCGTTAATCCTTTGGGAAATAAAAAAAAATAAAAAGAATTTGTTAAATTATATTTATTGCTAGGAGTGAATCCATAACTCTAACTAATTTAATTTCATAGTTTTTCTTAAACTAAATTGCATATTTTTAATTTTAATTTTAATTTTTTATAAACTTAAATAAACAATTTAAATCCTTTCTCTGAGGATCTGCATTTGACTCACCGAATTATAATATAACAAGACGCTCTTATACTTGAGAGTTAGAAATCACTTTTAAGTCATGTCAAGTTTTTGGCGCCGGGAAAGGTATTTTTTGTTTTATTTTTCCTTTTATTTTTTTTACTTTTTTGTGTAAAGTTTCTTTTACCCCCTTTTTTCTTTTCTTAAATTCTGTTCTATCCCCAAATCTTTCATAATTTCAGTTGTACCCCAAAATATCTCTTTCCTGGCTCATTCTTCTCATAATTACAATTTGACCACAAAAGCACAAATATTTTTGAATAGGTCCCTTGCCAAAATTTCCCATAAATCTCAAATTCGGACTTATAAATTAAACTTCTTTGGACGATAATTGGATTTCTTTGGACCTAATTTGGACTCAATAAAAAGAATATTGACTTTAAAAATTACAAGGCCCGTTAATTTGAGTTAATCACTTAATTGATTGGTAATTTTTAAAATTTGAAAAAAAAGAAAAGAAAAGTGTACACTTTAATTATTTATTTTCTTTCTTTCTTTTATTTATTTTTGCAATTTTATTTTCGTATTTATTTTATTTTCCTTTTTTTGAATTTACTTTGTTTGTATATTTGGTTTATTGTTATTGTAATTAATTAATTTTCATTTTATTATTTTTGTTTTGTATTTTTTTTTTACATTTATCTTGTTTAATTTTCATTTTGTTTTTAATTTGTGTAATTTTCAGTCTTCTTCTTTTTTTTGTATACAATTTTTACAACATAATTTTATACTCACACATTATCATCATTGCATGAGACGTTGGTCTCGCACTTCAAGTGGCAGGTTAATTCGTAGATCTCAATTACCACCACCAATCATGGACGAGATCTAAGACGAAAACAATTTAGGCCAACTTAATCCTCCAATTGATTAGGGAGACAACTAATCTCAACATGATCAAAATCAACTGAGAACTTTAAGAGACTACATGAATCCAACCAGAACCGGAGAATTGTCGTGCTCGATTCAACTTCAAACCAAATATTATCTAACTTTTACCAACATTTCATGGTTTAGAATATGAAAATCCATATTTGCACCTAAGAGATTTTGAGGAAGTTTGTAATACATATACAAACCAAAATTGTAGCATGAACATAATTAGATTAAAGCTTTTTCCCTTTTTCATTAAAAGATAAAGCTAAAACTTGGATAAAAAACCTTAGATCTGGATCAATAAGAACTTGGAATAACATGCAAGAACAATTTTTGAAAAAATTCTTTCCACCTCATAGAACCGATTCTTTTAAAAGGCAAATCACTTCTTTCACTCAAAAAAATGAAGAAACATTATACCAATGATGAGATAAATTTAAAGAATTGCTTAACATATGTCCACACTATGGTTTTAAAACTTGATTGATCACTTATTTCTACAAGGGCTTAACACCACAAAGTAGACAAGTTGTAGAAATGATGTGTAATGGTAAATTTGGAGATAAAAATCCTGAAGATGCACTAGATTATCTTGACCAATTACCTGAAAATGTACAACATTGGGATACAATTGGAACTCTTGAATTGACTAATAAACCACAACCATCTCCATCTAGTGGAGGAATTTATAACCTTAGGGAAGATCATGATTTACAAGCAAAATTTGCATATCTATTTAGGAAGGTTGAAACTTTGGAAAAAAAAAAAGTGATTAACTAAAATCTGTTCAAGAAATTGCATGTGATGTTTGTAGTTCTAATGATCATTTCATTCAAGATTGTCCCACTCTGTCTGCACTTAAAAAATGTTTGCATGATCAAGCTATTGTCATCAACACTTTTAACAAACAAAACACATATTCACAGACTTATAATTCTGGTTAGAGAAATCATCCAAATTTTAGTTGGAGGAATAATAATAATGCACAATCTTCACAAGCACCACCCCCACAAAATTTTCAAAATACTCAGCCTTATGCACCATATGTTCCACCACCATGGAAAAAATTAGAAGATACAATGCATTCATTCATTAAGAAGTAAGATGTTATTAACAATCAAAATGCACAAACCTTTTCTGATTTGAAAGATACTCTTAATAAAATTGCTTCTGCACAATTGAAGAAAAAGGAAAATTTCCAGCTCAACCACAACCAAATCCTAAAATTCAACAAAATTCACCCATGGACCAAGTCAAGTCAGTTATAACTCTTCGTAGTGGTAAGATTATTGATCCACCTATTCCTGAACCTTGTGAAAATAAAAACAATGAAAATTCAAAGGGTAAAGAAGAACTAAATAAACTTACACTTAGTGAAGAAATAATGATTAACACTAAAAAGTGTATGTGTAATAAAAATAAAATTATTAGTTTTACACTTATTGTGTAGATTAATGCGCTTATTATTTATAAATTATCTTAATACTCCCCAAATAAATTTTTGTGTTAAATTAATCCGCAATATGTTAATTTTTATCTTATAAATATTTTTCAGGAATAAATTGGAATTGAAAATAGGAACAAAGAAGGATTGATGGAGCAATTTGGAAGCATTATTAAAGAGATGTAAATAAAAAAATACAAAAATACAAAAATACAAAAATACAAAAATATAAAAGAACAAAAGAACAGAAACCAAAACAATTTGGTTTCTCGTAATGATGGCCACTTGACCATTACACATTTCAATGTACATATATAATAATAATAATAATATAATAATAATAATAATAATAATAATAATAATAATAAAAATAAATAAATAAATAAAGATAATGCATTCCTTGGCTATAAAAGGCAAGGAAATGCAGGAGCTGAGGGGCAGAAGCTAGAGAGCTATTTGGAGAGCTGAAGCCGAGACTGAAGAATTTCTACCTTTCTTTCTTTTCTTTTCTTGTTTCCGTTTGTATCAATTTTCTTTATAATATATTTCAAAAAGTTTATCAAATAAAAAGAGTATTGTGTTTTCTTTCAATATGAGTAACTAATTTTATTAAGTTGAGGTGAATGGTGAAGCTCAATGTTTCAAACTATTAAATATTATTATTTTCTCAAATGAGTTTTTAAGTTTATTTAATTCTTTTCTAAATTATTTTTATATCATATTAATTTATAAATCTCATTAGATTTTATGGTATTTTGACATAATAACGACACATTAATATAATGTGGCACATTAGGTACTTTATTCTATATTTATCCACACACATAGAATTAAATGATATAATAATTAATTAGTAAAAGTGAGGCAAAATATAAATGAGAGAGTATTAAAATTATAGTTTGAATACAGAGAGTGTATCATAAACCTTAATTTATTTTTAAATCAATTTCAAATAATTTCTTTGCTCCGCAATTAATTTTCTTAGTTTTACTAGATTTAAAACTCCTTGTGGTTCGATCCCGGTCTCACCGAGTTATATTATAACTAGACACTCCTATACTTGAGAGTAATACACTTTTGAGTCGTGTCAAGTTTTTGGCGCCGTTGCCGATGAATTTTCTAAATTTGGTATTAGTTTGTCTTTACTTTATTTTTATTTTATTTTAATAGTTTTGTCGTTACCATCTTTTCGTGATTCTATTTTATTCTCTTTTTATAAAACTTCAGTTAGCACCCCTCTTCTTTTCAAACCTTAACATTATCTATAAAATTTGTGATAAACTTCATCTTAGCCCAGAAACCTTTGCAAATCAGTCCCCAAATCAAATTTATTTCTTTAAATTTCTGTAATTTTCTTTCCGTATTTATTTTAAATGGTCGGTTCTACTGTCTGACTGTCATTTAAATTTTGTTAATTTATGTATTTTTATTTATATGATCGGTTCTACCGCCTAACATTTTAATTTCAGTTTATTTATTTTTGTGCATTAATTTATTTAATTTTATGTTTTATTATATGACTGGTTTTAAAATACTACCTAAACTATTTCTTTTAATTCCTTTATTTATGGCTGGTTTCACCGCCTAATTTATTTATTTTATTTATCTTCAGTTTGTTTATTATTATTTTGTATTTTTTTACTTATTTAAATTCCAAATTATTTTCATTTCTGCAATTTTTCATTTAGTGTTTTTTGCATCATTAGTTTAGCAAACATCATTAGCATTGCATGCGTTGTTGGTCTCGTACAAATAGTGGCAGACTAATTAGAAGATCACCTTTACCACCTTTAGATATGGCTGACATAGGAGCTGAAAATTTTTCGGAGCACGAAAATGACCAAGCCTTGCAAAATCTTCATGAACAATTTAGGACCCTTAGAGACTTCATGCATCCTACTAGAACAGGGTCACCATCATGCATAGTTTTCCCTCCTGATGCATCACGTTTTAATTTCAAACCTAGTATCATTCAACTTCTTTATACTTTTCATGATTTTGAATATGAAAATCCATATTTGCATTTAAGGGAATTTGATGAAGTCTATAACACATGTACTGATCAAAATTGTAGCATGAATATAATCATGCTTAAGTTTTTTCCTTTCTCACTAAAGGATAAAGCTAAAACTTGGCTACAAAATCTTAGGTCAGAATCCATCAGAACTTGGGATGAAATGCAAGCACAATTTTTGAAAAAATTCTTCCCACCCCACAGAACAAATTCTTTCAAAAGACAAATCACAACTTTCACTCAAAAACCAGGAGAAACTCTCTACCAATGTTGGGATATGTTTAAAGAACTACTTAACATTTGCCCACATCATGGTTTTGAAACATGAAGATTAGTGTCTTATTTCTACGAGGGATTAACATCCCAAGGTAGACAAGTCATTGAAATGATGTGTAATGGTGAGTTTAGGGATAAAATTCCTGAAGATCTATTAGACTATCTTGACTATATAGTAGAAAATGCACAACACTGGGATACAGATGGTTCTTATGAGTCATCAAGTTAACCCCAATCATCTCCATCTGGTGGAGGCATGCATAACATTAGGGAGGACCATGATTTTCAAGCCAAATTTGCATCATTAGCTAGAAAAATCAAAGCATTAAAGTAAAAAAAGAATGATCATGTCAAGTCTATTCAAAATATTTCATGTTATGTTTGCGATTCTACTATCCATTTTACGCAAGACTATCCAACTTTACCAGCTCTGAGAGAAAGTTTGCATGAACAATTAAATGTTGTTGACAATTTCAAAAGGCCAAATCCAAATCCATACTCCCAAACTTACAACTCTGGTTGAAGAAACCACTCAAATTTCAGTTGGAGAAATGACAATCATGCACAACCTTCACAACCAGTTCCTCCACATCAAAATTTTCAAAACTCCCAGAGTTACCCACCATATGTCCCACCACCAAGAAAAACTGTGGAAGACACATTGCATTCGTTTATTGAAAAATAAGAGTCAATCAATAACCAAACGATGCAAACCTTAACCAATTTGACAGAAACTATCTCCAAACTTACATCTGCTCTAACCATACATGAAAATTGAAAGTTTCCTACACAACCTGAACCAAACCCCAAGTGTCAACAACATCCTCAGATGGGAAATTCAGGAAACCAAAATATGAGTCAAGTCAAATCGGTTATAACCCTTCGTGGTGGTAAAATGGTCGAAAAATACATTGTGGACCCTCGTGAAACTAGTAAAGATTCAATTTCAGAAAATAGGGAAGACTCTGTCGAACCTTTAAACTATGAAGAAATAACCAACTCTCCTCTTATACCCCCATTTCCTCAAGCACTGATCAAGTCAAAGAAATCAAACCACAGTCCAGAAATTTATGAAGTTTTTAAATAAGTAAAGGTCAACATTCCTCCACTGGATGTCATTAAACAGATGTCTTCTTATGCTAAATTTCTGAAAGATTTGTGCACAGTGAAAAGGAAACATAAGGTACAAAAGAGAGCTTTTCTTGCAGAACATGTAAGTTCCATTCTCTCAACCAATAGTGTTTTGAAATACAAGGATCCTGGTTGTCCAACTATTTCTTGCACTATTGGGGATCGTAAAATTGGACATGCTTTACTTGATCTTGGTGCTAGTGTTAATTTGCTTCCTTACTCAGTGTACCAACAACTCAATCTCGGTGAGTTAAAACTAACTTCTACCACTCTTTTACTTGCTGATAGATCGATTAAAATTCCAAGAGGAATAATTGAAGATGTGTTAGTCCAAGTCAATAAATTCATATATACTGTGGATTTTATTGTTTTTGAAACAGAACTAATTGCTAATGAATGCAAACAAATTCTTGTTATATTGGGTCGACCATTTTTAGCTACTGCTAATGCTTTGATAAATTGTAGGAATGGATTAATGAATTTATCTTTTGGCAATATGACACTGGAACTCAATGTGTTCAATATGTGTAAACAACCTCACCACCAAGAAGATGATGATAATGAGAATGAGGAAATTGATCTCATCGAGCCAATCATTGAGGAACACATTTGGGATGAGAATTTTACAAACTCTATGGAAATTTATTTTGCTAGTTCTGTTGAACCAAGTAAGGAATTAGATTTTGATACTGATAACATATGCCCTATGTTGTGCAAATTTTAATGAACTCGCAAGCGCACGAATCTATTGTAGTATAGATCAATGGTGACGAGTGTCGATCCCACGAGGAGGTGGATTTTAATTGTGTATAGAATTGATTTCGTAAATGGGTGGTTGGATTTGTGGTGGAAATGATTTGGAATATGCTAAAACTTAAATTAAAATGACGAGAATAAATTCTGAAATTGGAATTGAAATGGCGAGAATAAATTGA
>MKYO02029546.1:69277-83016 GCA_002013955.2 Citrus medica
CTCCTCCTAAGGTTTTCGACCGTCCTGAGTTCAAAAGTGATGTCGGTTTTGCCGTCTGATCTCTCCTTTATTATGAAATGACTATAATGCCCCTAAAATACATAAAATACTTAATTAAAATAAAACACATGTAATTAAATCACAAGAAGGTTAAATACATAAAAGTAAGGGTTGTTAGTAAGACTTGAAATGTAAAATGATGGTTTTCTCCTTTATAAATATACATTTTCTAACACTCAACACTTCCGTGTACCAAAAAAAGGCCGTAGGCAATGCCGAGTCCAAAAATGAGCGCCCGAAGGTCGGGGCGCAAAAGCCCCCCTACGGAAAAATGCCCAAAAAACGGGAGGGCTATAGCCATGGGGGGTGGGGCGGGCGAAGTTCGTCTGCCGCACTCGGAATGGGGTGAGACTTTGCGAGGGGCCTCCGTGTGCCACAAATAGGCCACGGGCACAGCCGCGCCCAAAAAAAAGTACCTGATAGTCGGGGCACCAAAGCCCCCCTGCAGAAAAATGCCCAAAAAACGGGTGGGCTATAGCCTTGGGGGGTGGCGGTGGGGCTGGCGAAGTTCGTCCGCCGGACTCGGAATAGCGCGAGACTTTGCGAGGGGCCTCCGTGTACCAAATATAGGCCCCGGGCACAGCCATGCCAAAAAATATGCGCCCGAAGGTTGGGGCGCCAAAGCCCCCCAGCGGGAAAATGCCCAAAAAACGGGTGGGCTATAGCCTTGGGGGGTGGGGCTATCGAAGTTCGTCTGCCGGACTCGGAATGGGGCGAGACTTTACGAGGGGCCTCCGTGAGCCAAAAATAGGCCGTGGACACAGTCGTACCCAAAAATAAGCGTCCGAAGATCGGGGCGCCAATGCCCCACTGCAGAAAAATGCCGAAAAAACGGGTGGGCTATAGCCTTGGGGGGTGGGGCTGGCGAAGTTTGTTCGCCGGACTCGGAACGGGGTGAGACTTTGCGACGGGCCTCCGTTTACCAAAAATAGGCCGCGGACATAGCAGCGCCCAAAAATAAGCACCCAAAGGTCGGGGCGCCAATGCCCCCCTACGGAAAAATGCCAAAAAAATGGGTGGGTTATACCCTTGGGGGGTGGGGCTGGCAAAGTTCATCCGCCGGACTCGGAATGGGGCGAACTTTGCGAGGGGCCTCCGTGCAGCAAAAATAGGCTGCGGCCACAGCCACGCCCAAACATAAACGCCCGAAGGTCGGGGTGCCA
Source organism: Citrus medica (assembly GCA_002013955.2). Classification (NCBI taxonomy): domain Eukaryota; kingdom Viridiplantae; phylum Streptophyta; class Magnoliopsida; order Sapindales; family Rutaceae; genus Citrus; species Citrus medica. The sequence continues at coordinate 70,501 of MKYO02029546.1, forward strand.
ATGTCCCCCTACGGAAAAATGCCCATAAAACGGGTGGGCTATAGCCTTCGTGGGTGGGGCTGGCCAAGTTCGTCCGCCGGACTCGGAATGGGACAAGACTTTGCGAGGGGCCTCCGTGTGCCAAAAATAGGCCGCAGGCACATCCGCGCCAAAACATAAGCACCCAAAGGTCGGGGCGCCAACCCCCCTGCGGAAAAATGCCCAAAAAACGGGTGGCCTATAGCATTGGGGGGTGGGGCTGGCGAAGTTCGTCCGCCTGACTCGGAATGGGGTGAGACTTTGCGAGGGGCCTTCGAGTGCTAAAAATAGGCCGCGGGCATAGCCGCGCCCAAAAATAAGCACCCGAAGGTCGAGGCGCCAAAGCCTTCCTTCGGAAAAATGCCCAAAAAACGGGTGGGCTATAGCCTTGGGGGGTGGAGCTAGCGAAGTTCGTCTGCCGGACTCGGAATGGGGCGAGACTTTACGAGGGGCCTCCGTGAGCCAAAAATAGGCCGTGGACACAGTCGTACCCAAAAATAAGCGTCCGAAGATCGGGGCGCCAATGCCCCACTGCAGAAAAATGCCGAAAAAACGGGTGGGCTATAGCCTTGGGGGGTGGGGCTGGCGAAGTTTGTTCGCCGGACTCGGAACGGGGTGAGACTTTGCGACGGGCCTCCGTTTACCAAAAATAGGCCGCGGACATAGCAGCGCCCAAAAATAAGCACCCAAAGGTCGGGGCGCCAATGCCCCCCTACGGAAAAATGCCAAAAAAATGGGTGGGTTATACCCTTGGGGGGTGGGGCTGGCAAAGTTCATCCGCCGGACTCGGAATGGGGCGAACTTTGCGAGGGGCCTCCGTGCAGCAAAAATAGGCTGCGGCCACAGCCACGCCCAAACATAAACGCCCGAAGGTCGGGGTGCCAATGTCCCCCTACGGAAAAATGCCCATAAAACGGGTGGGCTATAGCCTTCGTGGGTGGGGCTGGCCAAGTTCGTCCGCCGGACTCGGAATGGGACAAGACTTTGCGAGGGGCCTCCGTGTGCCAAAAATAGGCCGCAGGCACATCCGCGCCAAAACATAAGCACCCAAAGGTCGGGGCGCCAACCCCCCTGCGGAAAAATGCCCAAAAAACGGGTGGCCTATAGCATTGGGGGGTGGGGCTGGCGAAGTTCGTCCGCCTGACTCGGAATGGGGTGAGACTTTGCGAGGGGCCTTCGAGTGCTAAAAATAGGCCGCGGGCATAGCCGCGCCCAAAAATAAGCACCCGAAGGTCGAGGCGCCAAAGCCTTCCTTCGGAAAAATGCCCAAAAAACGGGTGGGCTATAGCCTTGGGGGGTGGGGCTGGCGAAGTTCGTCCGCCGGACTCAGAATGGGACGAGACTTGACGAGGGGCCACCGTGTGCCAAAAATAGGCTGCGGGCACATCCGCGGGCGCCCCGCTGCGGAAAAATGCTCAAAAAACGGGTGGGCTATAGCCTTGGGGGGTGGGGCTGGTGAAGTTCGTCCCCATGGACTCGGAATGGGACGAGACATTGCGAGGGGCCTCCGTGTGGTAACAATAGGCCACGGGCACAGCCGCGACCAAAAATAAGCACCCGAAGGTCGGGGCGCCAAAGCCCCCCTGCGCAAAAATGCCCTAAAAATGGGTGGGCTATAGCCTTGGGGGGAGGGGCTGGCGAAGTTCGTCCGCCGAGCTCGGAATGGGGCGAGACTTTGTGAGGGGCCTCCGTGTGCCAACAATAGGCCGCGGGCACAGCCGCGCCTAAAAATAAGCGCCCGATGGTCGGGGCGCCTAAGCCCCCCTGCGGAAAAATGCCCAAAAAATGGGTGGGCTATAACCTTGGGGGGTGGGGCGGGTGAAGTTCGTCCGCCGGACTCAGAATGGGGTGAGACTTTGCGAGGGGCCTCCGTGTGCCATAAATAGGCCGCGGGCACAGCCGCGCCCAAAAAAAAGCACCCGATAGTCAGGGCACCAAAGCCCCCCTGCAGAAAAATCCCCAAAAAATGGGTGGGCTATAGCCTTGGGGGGTGGCAGTGGGGCTGGCGAAGTTCGTCCGCAGGACTCGGAATAGCGCGAGAGTTTGCGAGGGGCCTCCGTGTACCAAATATAGGCCCCGGGCACAGCCATGCCAAAAAATATGCGCCCGAAGGTTGGGGCGCCAAAGCCCCCCAGCGGAAAAATGCCCAAAAAACGGGTGGGCTATAGCCTTGAGGGGTGGGGCTGGCGAAGTTTGTCCGCCGGACTCGGAATGGGGCGAGACTTTACGAGGGGCCTCCGTGTGCCAATGCCCCACTGCAGAAAAATGGCGAAAAAACGGGTGGGCTATAGCCTTGAGGGGTGGGGCTGGCGAAGTTTGTCCGCCGGACTCGGAACGGGGTGAGACTTTGCGAAGGGCCAGCGTTTACCAAAAATAGGCTGCGGACACAGCAGCGCCCACAAATAAGCACCCAAAGGTCGGGGCGCCAATGCCCCCCTACGGAAAAATTCCCAAAAAATGGGTGGGCTATAGCCTTGGGGGGTGGGGCTGGCGAAGTTCATCCGCCGGACTCGGAATGGGGCGAACTTTGCGAGCGGCCTCCGTGCGGCAAAAATAGGCTACGGCCACAGCCACGCCCAAAAATAAACGCCCGAAGGTCGGGGTGCCAAAGTCCCTCTGCGGAAAAATGCCCAAAAAACGGGTGGGCTATAGCCTTGGTGGGTGGGGCTGGCGAAGTTCGTCCGCCGGACTCGGAATGGGACAAGACTTTCCGAGGGCCCTCCATGTGCCAAAAATAGGCCACATGCACATCCGCGCCAAAAAAAAGCACCCAAAGGTCGGGGCGACAACCCCCCTGCGGAAAAATGCCCAACAAACGGGTGGCTTATAGCATTGGGGGGTGGGGCTGACGAAGTTCGTCCGCCTGTCTCGGAATGGGGTGAGACTTTGCGAGGGGCCTTTGAGTGCTAAAAATAGGCCGCGGGCATAGCCGCGCCCAAAAATAAGCACCCGAAGGTCGGGGCGCCAAAGCCCCCCTGCGGAAAAATGCCCAAAAAACGGGCGGCCTATTTTTGGCACACGGAGGCCCCTCGTAAAGTCTCGCTCCATTCCGAGTCCGGCGGATGAACTTCGCCAGCCCCTCCCCCCAAGGCTATAGCCCACCTGTTTTTTGGGCATTTTTCCGCAGGGGGGCTTTGGCGCCCCGACCTTCGAGCCTTTATTTTTGGGTGCGGCTGTGGCCGCGGCCTATTTTTAGCACTCAAAGGCCCCTCGCAACGTCTCACCCCATTCCGAGACAGGCGGACGAACTTCGCCAGCCCCTCCCCCCAAGGCTATAGCCCACCTGTTTTTTGGGCATTTTTCCGCAGGGGGGCTTTGGCGCCCCGACCTTCGAGCCTTTATTTTTGGGTGCGGCTGTGGCCGCGGCCTATTTTTAGCACTCAAAGGCCCCTCGCAACGTCTCACCCCATTCCGAGACAGGCGGACGAACTTCGCCAGCCCCTCCCCCCAAGGCTATAGCCCACCTGTTTTTTGGGCATTTTTCCGCAGGGGGGCTTTGGCGCCCCGACCTTCGAGCCTTTATTTTTGGGTGCGGCTGTGGCCGCGGCCTATTTTTAGCACTCAAAGGCCCCTCGCAACGTCTCACCCCATTCCGAGACAGGCGGACGAACTTCGCCAGCCCCTCCCCCCAAGGCTATAGCCCACCTGTTTTTTGGGCATTTTTCCGCAGGGGGGCTTTGGCGCCCCGACCTTCGAGCCTTTATTTTTGGGTGCGGCTGTGGCCGCGGCCTATTTTTAGCACTCAAAGGCCCCTCGCAACGTCTCACCCCATTCCGAGACAGGCGGACGAACTTCGCCAGCCCCTCCCCCCAAGGCCTGTCTCTTATACACATCTGACTCGGAATGGGACAAGACAGATGTGTATAAGAGACAGGCCTTGGGGGGAGGGGCTGGCGAAGTTCATCCGCCGGACTCGGAATGGAGCGAGACTTTACGAGGGCCCTCCGTTCGGCAAAAATAGGCCGCGGCCACAGCCGCACCCAAAAATAAATGCTCGAAGGTCGGGGCGCCAAAGCCCCCCTGCGGAAAAATGCCCAAAAAACGGGTGGGCTATAGCCTTGGGGGGAGGGGCTGGCGAAGTTCATCCGCCGGACTCGGAATGGAGCGAGACTTTACGAGGGCCCTCCGTTCGGCAAAAATAGGCCGCGGCCACAGCCGCACCCAAAAATAAATGCTCGAAGGTCGGGGCGCCAAAGCCCCCCTGCGGAAAAATGCCCAAAAAACGGGTGGGCTATAGCCTTGGGGGGAGGGGCTGGCGAAGTTCATCCGCCGGACTCGGAATGGAGCGAGACTTTACGAGGGCCCTCCGTTCGGCAAAAATAGGCCGCGGCCACAGCCGCACCCAAAAATAAATGCTCGAAGGTCGGGGCGCCAAAGCCCCCCTGCGGAAAAATGCCCAAAAAACGGGTGGGCTATAGCCTTGGGGGGTGGGGCTGGTGAAGTTCATCCCCATGGACTCGGAATGGGATGAGACATTGCGAGGGGCCTCCGTGTGGTAAAAATAGGCCACGGGCACAGCCGCGACCAAAAATAAGCACTCGAAGGTCGGGGCTCCAAAGCCCCTCTGCGCAAAAATGCCCGAAAAATGGGTGGACTATAGCCTTGGGGGGAGGGGCTGGCGAAGTTTGTCCGCCGGGCTCGGAATGGGGCGAGACTTTGCGAGGGGCCTCCGTGTGCCAACAATAGGCCGCGGACACAGCCGCGCCTAAAAATAAGCGCCCGATGATCGGGGCGCCAAAGCCCCCCTGCGGAAAAATGCCCAAAAAATGGGTGGGCTATAGCCTTGGGGGGTGGGGCGGGCGAAGTTCGTCCGCCGGACTCGGAATGGGGTGATACTTTGTGTGGGGCCTCCGTGTGCCACAAACAGGCCGCAGGCACAGCCGCGCCCCAAAAAAAGCACCCGATAGTCGGGGCACCAAAGCCCCCCTGCAGAAAAATCCCCAAAAAATGGGTGGGCTATAGCCTTGGGGGGTGGGGCTGGCGAAGTTCGTCCGCCGGACTCGTAATAGCGCGAGACTTTGCGAGGGGCCTCCGTGTACAAAATATAGTCCCCGGGCACAGCCATGCCAAAAAATATGCGCCCGAAGGTTGGGGAGCCAATGCCCCCCAGCGGAAAAATGCCCAAAAAACGGGTGAGCTATTGCCTTGGGGGGTGGGGCTGGCGAAGTTCATCCGCCAGGCTTGGAATGGGGCGAGACTTTGCGAGGGGCCTCCATGTGCCAACAATAAGCCGCGGGTACAGCCGCGGCCAAAAATTAGCACCCGATGGTTGGGACGCTAAAGCCCCCCTGCGGAAAAATGCCCAAAAAACGGGTGGGCTATATAGCCTTGGGGGGTGGGGCTGGCGAAGTTCATCCGCCAGGCTTGGAATGGGGCGAGACTTTACGAGGGGTCTCCGTGTGCCAAAAATATGCCGCAGGCACAGCCGCGCCCAAAAATAAGCTCCCAAAGGCCGGGGCGCCAAAGCCCCCATGCGGAAAATTCCCCAAAAAACGGGTGGGCTATAGCATTGGGGGGTGGGGCTGGCGAAGTTCGTCCGCGGGACTCGGAATGGGACGACACTTTACGAGGGGCCTCCGTGTGCGAAAAATAGGCCGCTGGCACAGCCGCACCCAAAAATAAGCGCCTGAAGTTCGGGGCGCCAAAGCCACTCTACGGAAAAATGCCCAAAAAACGGGTGGGCTATAGCCTTGGGGGGTGGGGCTGGTGAAGTTCGTCCGCCGGACTCGGAATGGGGCGAGACTATGCGAGGGGCCTCCATGTGCCAAAAATAGGCCGTGCCCACAGTCCCGCCCAAAAATAAGCGCCCGAAGGGCAGGGCGCCGTAGCCGCCCTGTGGAAAAATACCCAAAAAACGGGTGGGCTATAGACTTGGGGAGTGGGGCTGGCGAAGTTCGTCTGCCGGACTTGGAATGGGGCGAGACTTTACGAGGGGCCTCCGTGTGCCAAAAATAGGCCGCGGGCACAGCCACGTCCAAAAATTAACACCCGAATTTCATGGGGCCGAAGCCCCCCTGCGGAAAAATGCCCAAAAAATGGGTGGGCTATAGCCTTGGGGGGTGGGGCTGGCGAAGTTCGTCTGCCGGATGCAGAACGGGGTGAGACTTTGCATGGGGCCTCCGTGAGCCAAAAATAGGCCGTGGGCACAGCCGTACCCAAAAATAAACGCCCGAAGGTCGGGGCGCCAAAGCCCCCCTGCGGAAAAATGCCCAAAAAACGGGTTGGCTATTGCCTTGGGGGGTGGGGCTGGCGAAGTTCGTCCGCCGGATTCGGAATGGGGTTAGACTTTGCGAGGGGCCTCCGTGTGCCAAAAATAGGTTGCGGGCACTGCTGTACCCAAAAATAAGAGCCCGAAGCTCGGGGTGCCAAAGCCCCTCTGCGGAAAAATGCCCAAAAAATGGGTGGGCTATAGCTTTGGGGGGTGGGGCTGGCGAAGTTCATCCGCCAGACTCGGAATGGGGCGAGACCTTGCGAGGGGCCTCCATGTACCAAAAATAGGCCGCGGACACAGCGGACCTCAAAAATAAGTGCCCGAAGATTGAGGCACCAAAGTCCCCAGGCGGAAAAATGCCCTAAAAACGGGTGGGCTATAGCCTTGGGGGGTGGGGCGGGCGAAGTTTTTCCGCCGTACTCGGAATGGGGCGTGACTCTACGAGGGGCTTCCGTGTATGAAAAACAGGCCGTGGGCACGGCCTTGCCCAAAAATACGCACCCGAAGGTCGGGGCACCAATGTTCCCCGGCGCAAAAATGCCCAAAAAACGGGTGGGCTATAGGCTTGGGGGGTGGGGAGGGCGAAGTTCGTCCGCCGGACTCGGAATGGGGCGAGACTTTACGAAGGGCCTCCGTGTTCCAAAAATAGGCCGCAGCCACAGCCGCTGCCACAGCCGCGCCCAAAGGTCGGGGCGCGAAAGCCCCCCTGCAGAAAAATGCCCAAAAAACGGGTGGGCTATAGCCTGGGGAGGTGGGGCTGGCGAAGTTCGTACGCCGGACTCAGATTGGGGCGAGACTTTACGAGGGGCCTCCGTGTACGAAAAACAGGCCGCGGGAACAGCCTTGCCCAAAAATAAGCACCCGAAGGTCGGGGCGTGAAAGTCCCCCGGCGGAAAAATGCTCAAAAAACAGGTGGGCTATAGCCTTGGGGCTGTCTCTTATACACATCTCGGCTGTGCCCGCGGCCTATTTTTGGCACACGGAGACCCCTCGCAAAGTGTCGCCCCATTCCGACTCCGGCGGACAAACTTCGCCAGTCCCACCCCCCAACGCTATAGCCCACCCGTTTTTGGGCATTTTTCTGCAGGGGGGTTTGGCGCCCCGACCTTCGGGCGTTGATTTTTGGGTACGGTTTTGGCCGCGGCCTATTTTTGGCACACGGAGACCCCTCGCAAAGTGTCGCCCCATTCCGACTCCGGCGGACAAACTTCGCCAGTCCCACCCCCCAACGCTATAGCCCACCCGTTTTTGGGCATTTTTCTGCAGGGGGGTTTGGCGCCCCGACCTTCGGGCGTTGATTTTTGGGTACGGTTTTGGCCGCGGCCTATTTTTGGCACACGGAGACCCCTCGCAAAGTGTCGCCCCATTCCGACTCCGGCGGACAAACTTCGCCAGTCCCACCCCCCAACGCTATAGCCCACCCGTTTTTGGGCATTTTTCTGCAGGGGGGTTTGGCGCCCCGACCTTCGGGCGTTGATTTTTGGGTACGGTTTTGGCCGCGGCCTATTTTTGGCACACGGAGACCCCTCGCAAAGTGTCGCCCCATTCCGACTCCGGCGGACAAACTTCGCCAGTCCCACCCCCCAACGCTATAGCCCACCCGTTTTTGGGCATTTTTCTGCAGGGGGGTTTGGCGCCCCGACCTTCGGGCGTTGATTTTTGGGTACGGTTTTGGCCGCGGCCTATTTTTGGCACACGGAGACCCCTCGCAAAGTGTCGCCCCATTCCGACTCCGGCGGACAAACTTCGCCAGTCCCACCCCCCAACGCTATAGCCCACCCGTTTTTGGGCATTTTTCTGCAGGGGGGTTTGGCGCCCCGACCTTCGGGCGTTGATTTTTGGGTACGGTTTTGGCCGCGGCCTATTTTTGGCACACGGAGACCCCTCGCAAAGTGTCGCCCCATTGAGATGTGTATAAGAGACAGCCCCCCTGCGGAAAAATGCCCAAAAACGGGTGGGCTATAGCGTTGGGGGGTGGGACTGGCGAAGTTTGTCCGCCGGAGTCGGAATGGGGCGACACTTTGCGAGGGGTCTCCGTGTGCCAAAAATAGGCCGCGGGCACAGCCGCGGCCAAAAAGTAGCTCCCGAAGGTTGGGGCGCCAAAGCCCCCCTGCGGAAAAATGCCCAAAAAACGGGTGGGCTATGGCCTTGGGGGGTGCGGCTGGCGAAGTTCGTCCGCCGGACTCGCAATGGGGCGACACTTTGCGAGGGGCCTCCGTGTTCCAAAAATAGGCTGTAGACACAGCCGCGCCCAAAAATAAGCGCCCGAAGGTCGGGGCGCCAAAGCCCCCAGGCGGAAAATTCCCCAAAAAATGGGTGGGCTATAGCCTTGGGGGGTGGGGCTGGCGAAGTTCGTCCGCCGGACTCGGAATGGGGCGAGACTTTGCGAGGGGCCTCCGTGTATGAAGAACAGGCCGCAGGCACAGCCCTGCCCAAAAATAAGCGCCCGAAGGTCGGGGTGCCAAAGTCCCCCGGCGGAAAAATGCCCTAAAGCGGGTGGGCTATAGCCTTGGGGGGTTGGGCGGGCGAAGTTTGTACGCCGGACTCGGAATGGGGCGAGACTTTGCGAAGGGCCTCCATGTTCCAAAAACAGGCCGCGGGTACAGCCGCGCCCAAAGGTCGGGGCGCCAAAGCCCCCCTGCGGAAAAATGCCCAAAAAACGGGTGGGCTATAGCCTGGGGGGTGGGGCTGGCGAAGTTTGTCCGCCGGAGTCGGAATGGGGCGAGACATTGCGAGGGGCCTCCGTGTGCCAAAAATAGGCTGTGGGCACAGCCGCGGCCAAAAAGTAGCTCCCGAAGGTTGGTGCGCCAAAGCCCCCCTGCGGAAAAATGCCCAAAAAACGGGTGGGCTATAGCCTTGGGGGGTGCGGCTGCCGAAGTTCTTCCGCCGGACTCAGAATGGGACGAGACTTGACGAGGGGCCACCGTGTGCCAAAAATAGGCTGCGGGCACATCCGCGGCAAAAGGTCGGGGCGCAAAAGCCCCGCTGCGAAAAAATGCTCAAAAAATGGGTGGGCTATAGCCTTGGGGGGTGGGGCTGGTGAAGTTCGTCCCCATGGACTCGGAATGGGACGAGACATTGCGAGGGGCCTCCGTGTGGTAAAAATAGGCCATGGGCACAGCCGCGACCAAAAATAAGCACCCAAAGGTCGGGGCTCCAAAGCCCCCCTGCGCAAAAATGCCCGAAAAATGGGTGGACTATAGCCTTGGAGGGAGGGGCTGGCGAAGTTTGCCCGCCGGGCTCGGAATGGGTCGAGACTTTGCGAGGGGCCTCCGTGTGCCAACAATAGGCCGCAGACACAGCCGCGCCTAAAAATAAGCGCCCGATGATCGGGGCGCCAAAGCCCCCCTGTGGAAAAATGCCCAAAAAATGGGTGGGCTATAGCCTTGGGGGGTGGGGCGGGCGAAGTTCGTCTGCCGCACTCGGAATGGGGTGATAGTTTGTGTGGGGCCTCCGTGTGCCACAAATAGGCCGCGGGCACAGCCGCGCCAAAAAAAAAGCACCCGATAGTCGGGGCACAAAAGCCCCCCTGCAGAAAAATACCCAAAAAATGGGTGGGCTATAGCCTTGGGGGGTGGCGGTGGGGCTGGCGAAGTTCGTCCGCCGGACTCGTAATAGCGCGAGACTTTGCGAGGGGCCTCCGTGTACAAAATATAGTCCCCGGGCACAGCCATGCCAAAAAATATGCGCCCGAAGGTTGGGGCGCCAAAGCCCCCCTGCGGAAAAATGCCCAAAAAACGGGTGGGCTATTGCCTTGGGGGGTGGGGCTGGCGAAGTTCATCCGCCAGGCTCGGAATGGGGCGAGACGTTGCGAGGGGCCTCCATGTGCCAACAATAAACCGCGGGTACAGCCGCGGCCAAAAATTAGCACCCGATGGTTGGGACGCCAAAGCCCCCCTGCGGAAAAATGCCCAAAAAACGGGTGGGCTATATAGCCTTGAGGGGTGGGGCTGGGGAAGTTCGTCCGCCAGACTCAGAATGGGGTGAGAGTTTACGAGGGCCCTCCGTGTGCCAAATATAAGCCGCAGGCACAGCCGCGCCCAAAAATAAGCTCCCAAAGGCCGGGGCGCCAAAGCCCCCATGCGGAAAATTCCCCAAAAAACGGGTGGGCTATAGCATTGGGGGGTGGGGCTGGCGAAGTTCGTCCTCGGGACTCGGAATGGGACGAGACTTTACGAGGGGCCTCCGTGTGCGAAAAATAGGCCGCGGGCACAGCCGCACCCAAAAATAAGCGCCTGAAGTTCGGGGCGCCAAAGTCCCCAGGCGGAAAAAAGCCCTAAAAACGGGTAGGCTATAGCCTTGGGGGGTGGGGCTGGTGAATTTCGTCCGCCGGACTCGGAATGGGGTGAGACTATGCGAGGTGCCTCCGTGTACCAAAAATAGGCTGCGGGCACCGCCGTGCCCAAAAATAAGCACCCGAAGGTCGGGGCGCCAAAGCCCCCCTGCGGAAAAATGCCCAAAAAACGGGTGTGCTATAGCCTTGGGGGGTGCGGCTGGCGAAGTTCGTCCGCCGGACTCGCAATGGGGTGAGATTTTGCGAGGGGCCTCCGTGTACCAAAAATAGGCTGCGGGCACAGCCGTACCCAAAAATAAGTACCCGAAGGTCGGGGCGCCAAAGTCCCCCGGCGGAAAAATGCCCAAAAAACAGGTGGGCTATAGCCTTCGGGGGTGGGGCTGGCGAAGTTCGTCCGTCGGACTCGGAATGGGGTTAGACTTTGTGAGGGGACTTCGTGTGCCAAAAATAGGCTGCGGGCACAGCCGCGCAAAAAAATTAGCAGCCGAAGTTCAGGGCACCGAAGCTCCCCTGCGGAAAAATGCCCAAAAAACGGGTGGGCTATAGCTTTGGTGGGTGGGGCTGGCGAAGTTCGTCCGCCGGATTCGGAATGGGTTTGGACTTTGCGAGGGGCCTCCGTGTGCCAAAAATAGGCCGCGGGCACAGCCGCACCCAAAAATAAGCGCCCGAAAAAACGGGCGGGCTATTGCCTTGGTGGGTGGGGCAGGCGAAGTTCATCCGCCGGACTCGGAATGGNTGGGCTATAGCCTTGGGGGGTGGGGCTGGCGAAGTTCGTCTGCCGGATGCAGAACGGGGTGAGACTTTGCATGGGGCCTCCGTGAGCCAAAAATAGGCCGTGGGCACAGCCGTACCCAAAAATAAGCGCCCGAAGGTCGGGGCGCCAAAGCCCCCCTGCGGAAAAATGCCCAAAAAACGGGTTGGCTATTGCCTTGGGGGGTGGGGCTGGCGAAGTTCGTCCGCCGGATTCGGAATGGGGTTAGACTTTGCGAGGGGCCTCCGTGTACCAAATATAGGTTGCGGGCACTGCTGTACCCAAAAATAAGAGCCCGAAGCTCGGGGTGCCAAAGCCCCTCTGCGGAAAAATGCCCAAAAAATGGGTGGGCTATAGCCTTGGGGGGTGGGGCTGGCGAAGTTCATCCGCCAGACTCGGAATGGGGCGAGACTTTACAAGTGGCCTCCGTGTGCCAAAAACAGGCCACGGGCACAGATACGCGAAAAAAATTAGCCCCCGAAGGTTGGGGAGCCAAAGCCCCCCTGCGGACAAATGCCCAAAAAACGGGTGGGCTATAGCCTTGGGGGGTGGGGCTGGCGAAGTTCATCCGCCGGACTCGGAATGGGGCGAGACCTTGCGAGGGGCCTCCGTGTACCAAAAATAGGCCGCGGACACAGCCGACCTAAAAAATAAGCGCCCGAAGATTCAGGCACCAAAGTCCCCAGGCGGAAAAAAGCCCTAAAAACAGGTGGACTATAGCCTTGGGGGGTGGGGCTGGGGAATTTCGTCCGCCGGACTCGGAATGGGGTGAGACTATGCGAGGTGCCTCCATGTACCAAAAATAGGCTGCGGGCACCGCCGTGCCCAAAAATAAGCACCCGAAGGTCGGGGCGCCAAAGCCCCCCTGCGGAAAAATGCCCAAAAAACGGGTGTGCTATAGCCTTGGGGGGTGCGGCTGGCGAAGTTCGTCCGCCGGACTCGCAATGGGGTGAGATTTTGCGAGGGGCCTCCGTGTACCAAAAATAGGCTGCGGGCACAGCCGTACCCAAAAATAAGCACCCGAAGGTCGGGGCGCCAAAGTCCCCCGGCGGAAAAATGCCCAAAAAACAGGTGGGCTATAGCCTTCGGGGGTGGGGCTGGCGAAGTTCGTCCGTCGGACTCGGAATGGGGTTAGACTTTGTGAGGGGACTTCGTGTGCCAAAAATAGGCTGCGGGCACAGCCGCGCAAAAAAATTAGCAGCCGAAGTTCAGGGCACCGAAGCTCCCCTGCGGAAAAATGCC
>MKYO02029557.1:0-12399 GCA_002013955.2 Citrus medica
TAGGACACTCTCTTGTTTCATGGTTTAGCAAGAAACAAAATTCTGTTGCACTTTCAACTACCGAGGCTGAATATATAGCTGCAGGAAGTTGTTGTACGCAAGCACTTTGGATGAAACAAACACTCAGAGATTATGGCATTAATCTTGAACAAATTCCTATTAAGTGTGATAATACTAGTGCTATAAATCTTTCAAAGAATCCCATTCAACACTCTCGAACCAAGCATATAGAAATAAGGCATCATTTCTCGAGAGATCATGTTCAAAAGAGAGACATTGCATTAGAGTTTATTTCTACGGAAAAACAACTTGCCGATATTTTTACAAAACCTCTTTGCGAAGAACATTTTTCCAAAATTCGGCATGAACTTGGGATGATGAAATTTTCACATTAACATCTTCATTCATGCTATTGAGTCTATTATTATTGATTGATCTATGACTTGATGCTTTAATTTCCATGGAATGCTCAATCGTAATATACATGTGATGTGTATGTATATTTGAAAATGTATGAATTAATTGTTGCAATACATATATATATGTTCATGAATTATGCATTGAACTGGCACTCAAATCATTTTGGATCAATAAAATGATCTTGAAATGTATTAATAAGTAGCCAAATATCAAAATACATGTGCGAAATCATAAGTTGTAGAAAACGGATTGCCGTTATTTCAATAAACGGCTAACCGTTTTGGGCAGAAACAATGGAACGTTTTCTGAAAGCTATCGGTTAGCCGATAATTATCTATCGGCTCGCCGTTCTGATACAAAATTTTGAGTGGACTCCCTGGACACTATCGGCTCGCCGTTATTTCTATAAACGGCTCGCCGTTTTGATGAATTTGTTTTGAGGCCTCTCTGGACTCTGTCGGCTCGCCGTTTTCTTTCTAACGGCTCGCCGTTATCACCCGTTAATTGAACAGTCCTTCATCTTCCTCCTCATTTCGGCTTCTCTTTCTCTCTCTCTCTCTTTAGCCCGCGACTGCACCAGTTCTCTACCCCCAAATCCATCACTTTTCTTGACATTATTCATCAAATTGAAGCATTCCAAACCATTTTAATCTTCTCTAGAACCTTTTAACCGATTCAAATCCTTCTCTTTCATCTAAAATTGAAAAATCTCCTTTTTGAAACCCTAGAATCAGCCGAACTCTCCTTGCTCAAATCTCTTCCTTTTTCCAATCACATTTCCACCCACAATCACTATTTCATCCCTCAAACTTCATTTCCATAAAATTTTTTTTCAACACATCCATGGCGGAACGACCACAAAGGCGTGCTCGAACCAAGCACACTGCTCCACGCCGTTCTAGTCCACCCAGGTCTCCTCCTCAAGACTTCGAGAGTCTTCATTTTTCCGATGCTACCTCTGCTCAGCGTTTTCGTGAGAAGTTCATGGGTAAACCTGTAACTCCCTCTTTTTCTCTTAACATTTCGGAGTTCTCGGATATTACTGTTTGTGGTCACTCTATTACTCAAATGCTTAGTCATTGGAAGCAAGCTTTAAGTATTGACGAACCAGTTTATGAAAATCTAGTTCGAGTCTTTTACTCTAACATAGAAATCTCCTCTACTAGTCGTGACGAGCTTCATACATTCGTAGGAGGAATTCGTATTGAACTTGATGAACCCGAATTATGTAGTATTCTAGGAATCGCCTATGGAGGGTTAGATCTGTACACTGCTAGGAAAGAACTATCTTTTAGTGATTTTCGACATGTGGATGGTGTACGGAACATTTGTCGTTGTCGGGATCTTTCCGATGACATCTGCTCTCTATCCTTTAGGTCTCAACTCCTCCCTTTTCAGATTTGAATACTTCATATTATTCTCCAACACATGGTCACTCCTAGGCAGGGTCACACTGATGAGGTCACTAGGCTTGATATTGGTATATTAGATTCTCTTATCCGTAGATGCCATGTGAGCTTATCCTACACTATTCTGTGTCATATGTTGTCCACTCCTAAAGTCTCCAATCGATCTCTTTCTTATGGCAGCATCATTACTAAAATCTTGAATCACTTTCGAGTTCCTATCGTCGAGCCTGTTTTTCTCGAGACTTGTAAGCTCGGATGAGAAATTATTTCTGCCATCAGATTCTTTAAGAAGCGTGGGAAATGGGAGAAGACAACATCCTCTAAAAACGAAGACACACTGTTTGTACCAGAGGATGATCGTATGCTGAATGATGTCTACTCCGAGGATGAGTTACCTAATTTCCGCCTTGGGGCTAGACCGTGTGTTCCTCACCGAGCAGCAGCACCAGCAGCACCTGCAGCACCAGCACCAGCTGCATCTCAGGATGACGAGCCTACCGAGACTGCCGTCCCTCCTGCAGCATCGGCTGTTCCTGAGGATCGCTTTCAGCAGCTTCTCGACAGAGTGGATGCTCTGTCCCAGCAGCAGCAGCAGCTTCGATCTGATTTTGCAATCTTTCGGGAGCAAATTTTAGATCAGCAGATGGAGTTACTTGCAGGCCAGCGTCGCATTCTCGGCTACCTTGAATATGACCCCGGCAGCTCGTCTTCACAGCCTCCATCTTAGCTTTTCTGTCCCTCTGATATTCGCACAGACATTTCTCATTTCATGTTATTTGCCTTATGCATATGATGTTATTTGTTTTGTGTTTATGCTTGAGTTGGCCTTGGTCTTATATTGTTTATCTTGCTCATTATGGAAGTGTGAAATTGTTGGTATGGAGGTTGGTTGATATGGTGGCATATTTATATGTAAGTGTTTTTCTTTTTAACTCTGTGTATTATTGAGGTAATGCTCATATTTCAGGGGAGATTCTGCCAAATTTTTTTTTCAACATAAGTCATTCCTCGTGTTTTTTTTTCTTTTTGATGATGAAGGGGGAGATAATTGACATTGGCATAAACTTATTTATTTCTTCCAATCAATCTGTTTTAAACTTGTTTGAGATTAAAGTTAAATGAATTTTTTAAGGGAGATTAACAAGTCTTTCAAAATCTCACTTAGGGGGAGCACATATTTAGGGGGAGCAAAATTTCACAAGTATTTTCTTGATAAGTTTGTCATCATCAAAAAGGGGGAGATTGTTATCCTAAATAATTCCTTATTGATTTTGATGATAACAAACATGATTAAGTTTGATAAATCTTTTGAGGACTCAACATATTTTTTCATCAATTTTTGACAAGATTCCTAAAGTATTGTTTATAAAGATTTGGAGTCAAAACAATCATCTTGCAAAATAGTTCACTACAGCAATTTTTGTGGAAAACGGCGAACCGACATGTGTAATAAACGGCTCGCCGATTGCAAGCAGAAATGCAGATTAGCCTCTAGACGTAAACGGCACACCGACATGTGTGATAAACGGCTCGCCGATATCAACCAGTAGCCTCTGGACCTAAACGGCGATCCGACAATTTGAAAAATCAGCCCAACGGTCATATTGACTAGTTAAACGGCGATCTAACATCTAGCTAACGGCGATCCGACAGTGTGCAGAAAGTCAATAACGGCTAGTTTTCAGCAGCAGATATAAATAAGCTCATTCAAATTCAAACAAATACAGATCACAACACGACCATTTGAGCTAATATTCGAGAATACAATCTTCATAGAGCTTAGAACACATTCTTGCTTCATCTATCCACATATTAAGCATCATTGTGTAATCTTATATATTGTGAGAGGCAAAACAGTTTGTAATCTTTTACTTTGAGTGATTGTAAGTGTTGGGATACACTTGGGTTAAGAGATTGGGAATAATCTCTTGTTGTAAAGGTCCATTGACACCTTGGAAGTCAAGTGTAAGCATTTGAAGCCTTGGAGGCTTGCTTAGTGGAATCCTCAAGCCCGGAAAGCTTGGAGGCGTGGACGTAGGCGAGGTTGGCCGAACCACGTAAAAATCTCGGTGTTTGAATCCCTCTTTCCTTATCTTTTTATATTGTGATCATCTTAATTGTTATTGTTTTGAATTTGATTTATAATTACATTAAGATTTTCTTTAATATATTGAATAATTTTTTAGAATCCCAATTCACCCCCCTCTTGGGTTGCATACTTGTATTTCAACAGCGGCCAAGGAAACGTTGCAGGTTACCTCTATGGATAACCGAGGAGATTCCAAAAAAGGTCGCCAGGAACCTGTTGAGAACCTGGAGGAGGCCTTTGTGAGTAAGAGTAACCCGAGCTGAGTGGTTAAGATCAGGTCTAGATTGGGTGAGACAATAAAAGGTGAGTTGGTGAAATGTCTACAGTCCCATGCTGACATATTTGCCTGGTCTCATGAGGATATGCCAGGAATTGATCGAAGGGTAGCCTGCCACAAGTTGGCGATCAAGAAAGGAGCAAAGCCGGTTAGGCAGAAAAAGAGGTGCTTTAACCAGGAAAGGTACGAGGCCATAAATGCCGAGGTGGAAAAGCTATTGAAAGCAGGATTTATAAGGGAAGCCAAGTACCCGGAGTGGATTTCCAACGTAGTACTGGTAAAGAAGGCCAATGGGAAGTGGAGAATATGTGTGGACTTCACAGACCTCAATAAGGCATGCCCAAAGGACAGTTTCCCCCACCAAAAATAGACCAGTTGGTGGACTCCACAGCGGGTTACAGTCTGCTTAGCTTCATGGATGCCTTTTCTGGATACAACCAGATACCCATGGATGAGCAGGACGAGGAAAGCACCACCTTTATAACTAACATGGGTTTGTTTTGCTACAGGGTAATGCCTTTCAGCCTAAAAAATGCAGGAGCTACCTACCAAAGGTTGGTGAACAAGGTCTTCAAACCATTGATTGGTCACACTATGGAGGTATATGTGGATGATGTGATCACAAAGTTCAAAGAACCGAGGGATCATGTGAAGCACCTAGAAGAGACCTTTGAGTTGCTGAGGAAATACGAAATGAAGCTAAACCCAGGCAAATGTGCATTCGGGGTCAACTCGGGCAAGTTCTTGGGATTCCTGGTAAGCCACCGAGGAATCGAGGCCAACCTGAAAAAAATACGGGCAGTGATAGAAATGAGGTCCCCACGAACGGTTAAGGAGGTGCAGAGCCTTACAAGGAAATTGGCAGCGTTGAACCGATTCATCTCGCGAGCCACGGATAAATGCCACACTTTCTTCCAAACCATAAAGAAATGGAGAAAGATGGAATAGACATCAGAATGCAAGGCAGCATTTGGGCAGCTGAAGGAATATCTGACCCGCTCGCCGTTATTATCAACTCCGAGAGAGGGTGACCAGCTGTTTTTGTACTTGGCAATCTCTGAATAGGCTACCAGCTCGGTATTAGTCAGGGAAGAAGAAGGAAAGCAACACCCGGTATACTACACAAGCAAGGCCCTGGTGGACGCAGAAACCAGGTATCCACTGATGGAGAAGTGGGAGCTGGCTCTAATAACGACAACACGCAAACTCCGACTATATTTCCAAGCCTACCAGATTGTCGTGATGACTGACCAGCCCCTTCGGAAAATGCTTCAAAAACCAGATGTATCTGGTCAGTTGATAAAATGGTCCATAGAGTTAAGCGAATTTGACCTATCCTATAGGCCCTGAGGAGCAATCAAAGCCCAAGCTCTAGCCGATTTTATGGTTGACCGAGCTGAACCGGGGGAAGAAATTCGGGAAGAGCAACCAGTAGAGCAGGAGAAACTAGAGGGGATGTGGCTGGTAATAGTTGACGGGTCACGTAGTGAACGAGGATCCGGAGCAGGAGTTATAATACGGAGCCCAGAAGGAGTCGAGGTATCCTATGCAGTAAAATTTGAGTTCCCGCTAACGAATAACCAAGCTGAATATGAGGCCTTCATCACTGGATCGGGCTTGCACACGCACTACTAGCTGAAAGAGTAGAAATTCGAGCAGATTCCCAGCTAGTTTGTAATCAGCTCTGTGACCTGTTCTAAGTAAGGAAAGAGAAGTTGGGGATTTATTTGAAGAAGGCGAAGCAAATGGTTGAGCTCTTTCGAGAGGTAGAAATAAAGCAGATATCCCGAAATGAAAACTACCGAACAGATATGTTGGCCAGAATGACCGCAATCGCAGATCCAAAATTGCCCAAGTCAGTTCCACTAGAAGTAAGAACCTCGCCAAGCATAGGGGAAGATGCAGAAGTAATGCGGATGAGCACTGAAGAATCCTGGATGGACCCCATCTTCTCGTATATCCAAGAAGGTATCTTACCGGAAGACAGGAAGCAAGCAAGGAAGTTGAAATGTCGGGCAGTAAGATATACGCTACTCGATGGGATACTTTACCGCCGAGGATTCACCTTGCCCCTCTTAAGATGTTTGGATAACGAGGAAGCAGATTATGTGCTGAGGGAAATTCATGAAGGAATTTGTGGCAACCATTCGAGGGCGAGAACTTTGGCTTTCAAGGCACTCCGGCAAGGATACTTTTGGCCGACCATGCATCGGGATACAAAGGGAAGGACAAAAAATTGTAAGGTTTGCCAGAACTTTTCAGAGGTTCCTGCTCAACCCCTAGAAAGGCTAACCACCATGTCATCCTCATGGCCTTTCGCTCAATGGGGAATTGACCTGATTGGCCCATTACCTAAGGGCCGAGGAGCGGCAACACACGCAATTATGGCAATAGACTACTTCACCAAGTGGGTAGAAGTGGGAGTTCTCAGCCAAATCACGGAGAGAAAGACGACATATTTTATCTGGAAGAGAATCATCTGCAGATACGGGATCTCCTATGCCATCATTACAGACAACGGGAGGCAATTTGACAACAACTATTTCAGAGAATTTTACCGAAACTTGGGGGTGGACCTGAAGTTCTGCACTCCCGCACACCCCCAGGCAAATGGACAAGTGGAAGCAGCCAACAAAGTAATCAAGAAACTCTTGAAAACTAGACTGGGAGAGAAGAAGGGAGCTTGGGTCGACGAGCTACCAGGAGTATTGTGGGCTTACCGGACAACTCACAAAATTGCCATGGGAGAAACCCCGTTTACTTTAGCTTTTAATCATGAGGCGGTAGTCCCAGCAGAAATTGGAGTGGGAACACATCGAACGGAATATTTCAATGAGGAGCAAAACGATGAGCAGATTTGCTTGAACCTGGACCTGCTGGAGGAGAAAATGGAAGGGGCCTCGCAGAAAGTGACCTAGTGTCAGCAAATGGTCATGCGTTTTTACAACAAGAACGTACGCGTGAGGCAATTCCAAGCAGGGGATTGGGTGCTTAGGAAGGTGAATCAAAACACTAGAGATCCTAACCATGGCGCGCTCGGCCCGAAATGGGAAGGCCCATACAGGGTGATTCAGGCGACTAGACCAGGAGCTTACAAGTTAGCGTACCCAGACGGAAGAAAAGTGGAGAGATCGTGGAACGCCGAGCACTTGAAGAAGTATTTTCAATAAGCAGAGTGCTCTACTAAGTCTTCATTTTGATAAGTTATTTCTATTAAATGCATGATGAATTGTTACACATGCGTATATTCTGCATTTCTGTAAAGCATTCAAAGTTCAATAAAGATGAATTCAGCATGAAATCCCTCCGCTAGCAAGCCCATTAAATTTTACTAAGGCAAGTAAATGCATGTTCCTTCTAGGTCATCGAAAGACCAGCAGGCAACTTTACGAAAATTTTACTAAGACAAGTAAGTGTCTGTTCCTGCTTGGTCATCGAAAGACCAGCAGGCAACTTTACGAAAATTTTACTAAGGCAAGTAAGTGCATGTTCCTGCTCGGTCATCGAAAGACCAGCAGGCAACTTTACGAGAATTCTACTAAGGTAAGAAAGTGTCTATTCCTGCTCGGTCATCGAAAGACCAGCAGGCAACTTTACGAGAATTCTACTAAGGCAAGAAAATGCCTATTCCTGCTCGATCATCGAAAAACCAGCAGTCAACTTTACAAAAATTCTACTAAGGCAAGAAAGTGTCTATTCCTGCTCGGTCATCGAAAGATCAGCAGGCAACTTTACGAAAATTCTACTAAGGCAAGAAAGTGCCTATTCCTGCTCGGTCATCGAAAGACCAGTAGGCAACTTTACGAAAATTTTACTAAGGCAAGAAAGTGTCTGTTTCTGCTTGGTCATCGAAAGACCAGCAGGCAATTCTATAAAATTTTACTAAGGCAAGAAAGTGCATGTCCCTGCTCGGTCATCGAAGGACCAGTAGGTAATTTTATGAAAATTGTACCAAGGCAAGTAAATGCTTACTCCTGCTCGATCAACAAAGGACCGGCAGGAAATTTTACGAAATTCTACAGAGGCAAGCGAATGCCTATTCCTGCTCGATCCACTAAAGAACCAGCAGGCAAAGTCAGAAAAATGGTCAAGTCAATTTGCAGAAACAATCCAGACAAGAAGGCCAATAGAGAGCATCTAAAAATTTATTAAACGTTCAAATGATTGCAAACAAATGAAAGTCCAAAATTTATACAAAAATAAGTCTAAAGGTTATGAGGATCAGCAGCCTTAACAGCTGAGAGATCAGCAACGTCGGGGGGAGGAGGCACCGACCCTTGACTAACTTCAGGAGCATGATCCCCTGCTCCCTCCGCCTGCACCCCCTTAAGGGAGCCTCTACTTGGTCCTGATCACCCTGCTCCTTATCTTCCTGGTTGGCCTCAGCCATATATCTTTGTACTCCAGCCTCCAGCTTGCTCATGTCCAGCTCGGAATAGTCTTCCTTAAGCACAAACATGATGCACTTATAAAAAAGCAACCCCAGAATCATACTCGGCATCTAGTCGGTTGTCCACATCAACATATTTGCCTTTCGCCTCAGTCAACTGCTCGCTCAAAGATTTGATTTCTCCCTCAAGGGCGGTCCTCAAAGTATCTCTTTCACTTTGAGTAGCCTGAAGATCAGATTTCAGGTCAGCCAATTCACCCTCAAGTTTGGAAAATGTGGACTCAGCAACCGCAACTTTCTCCTCCAGGTCCGTGATCTGCTTGTTCAGCTCAGCCAACTTTTCCTTCGAGCGGTCGGCAGACTCAATTTTTTTTTTCAAGTCCTGATTGTCAGCTTGAAGCTTCCTCTCATGGCGTGTGATCCTGTTCTTGTAACAAGAAACTATAGTAGCCAGCTTGAAGGAGACCCTCTGGACAGAACCAGCCAATTCACTGAGATTCATGCTCTCAATGTCTTGGACCATTTTTGATCCCACTAACTTCCCATAGTCTCTCTGATACGGGGTCAGGTAGTCACTCTGATCACGAGGTGGAAGAGGAGAAGATCGATCCCCAGAGCGAGCACTGACCTCAGAGCTCTTGTCAGTAGTTTTCTCCCCACTGCTCTTACGAGGTGGAGGAGGAGGCAGAGCAGGAACAGAAGCCTTAGAAGGACCAACACTGGCTTTTTTTAGAGGCGATGGAGAATTTCCGGAGCTGTTTGGAGTCCGACCACGCTTTCTGGTCATAGCGCTAAGGATATTGTTATCCATTCCGGCAGCTATGTCTACTAAACCTGAACCGACTAGGTTTGTTGGTGACAGGAGGTCTTGGCAAGTAGACGCGTTCACTAGAGCAGTTTCCACATGTAGCAAATGTCGGTCTTCAAGCTCCTTAATCAAACCCCACGATTCTGAAAGAGCAAACAAGGTTAAAGAACTCAATAAGTGACAATTCGAGAAAGAATATAGGCAAAAAAATGAATGACATGGGGTGACAAACTGCGTTGGAAGGTAAATATCACCACCCAACAAACGGGCTGTCGGACACCAATTTCCTCCAGCAAAGAAGAATTTGTTCTTCCAATTTTTGTACGAGGAGGGGAAGCCGGTGATTGGCTTCCTTTTCGCAAAGTTCAACATGAAATAATACCAGCCTGCTTCCTTCGGGCTACTCCTCAGCTGGTATAAATGCTTCACTTCAACAAGGGATGGCTCCTCTGATCCACACCTCTCCCATAACACGAACATAACCGAGAGAACCCTCCACCCATTCGGATGTAGTTGACCTGGGGCCAGGTGCATACCACCCAGTATCTTGGCAAAATAACGCTGAAGGGGCAGCCGAGCTCCTAATTTGAAACTCTCCAGGTGCATCGTCACATACCCCCATGGAGGCCGACTAGGAACGTCACCCTTCCCAGGAACTACAAGGAGAACCACTTCAGGAATGTTGTAAAGGTTCCTAAGCTTGAATAGATCAGTTTGGGTGGTGGCACAAGCTATGTAATCAATAGGGTAAGAATCCGCCTCTACTATGTGACCAAGGTTCCTTTTCTTAGGGGGTCTGCTCAGCTCGGAACTACTCCCCTCATCGTCACTTACTTCTTCAAGGACCCCAACCCCACCGGAACTGTGATTCTCATCCGAGCCCGACACGGGGCCACCTCTGTTTCCTACAAGCTCTAATTCAGGGGAGGGTGAAGTGGCCATGGGACGAGGGTACTCAGGGGTATCCCTATGACAAGAGGAACCTACACTACGAGAGGAATGTAAGAGGTCACTGGGTCCAAACAAATGAGGATATGAATCCTCTATTTCTTCATCGCTCTCGACTACAATTCTTTTTCCTTTTCGGTTGGACATACCTAAGTTTAAAAAGGGAAAGTACAAATATCTAAGAGTATGGATACGAGAAGGGACAAGCACAAAACCCACAATGCAAAACCCAATCAACAACAACCAGAGAAGGGGTTGAAGGCTATACCTGGAATAGACCGGCAATGATGGTGTTGCTGTGACGGAGAAAAGACTCAGCAAACAGAGATCCCAAACGCGAAAAATGTGAACGAAGTGCAAAGGAGTTCTCTTACGGCAAAAGAGCGAATAACAAAGCGAGGATGGCTTTAGCTTAGGGATTTGAAACGAAAAGGGGGAAATGGAAGCGTGTGAGTGATAGGAGTGCCAGCTCACTCACCATATATCGAGGATGGATAGTCCGTCGTTTCAAATTTCAAATACGAAGATTCTGGAAGCGCCACGTCAACGACCGTTATAAAAGGCCGGGCAAAATGCAATCCCAGATATGCAATGGACATGTTCATAAAGGCCCATGCTCAGGTCGACATCTCCCTAGATGAAAAATGGAACCTCAAGTCCATCTCAGTAAACGGAAGACCAGATGAGAAGTTCCCTGGATCGGTGAGATTTAATTATCAGTTTCTACTCTCAACTCGTTTCACTCGCAAGACTAGAAACTGAGGGACTGGTGTTAAGTAAATAAGAGCACCAGCTCGGCTATGCCATCATTCCCACCCCGGCATGGGCCACCTCAGCCAAATAGTACGAGCAGAACACTGATAATGAGCCTTCCACGAACGAGGGCCAACCAGAGATGAGTATCAGCCAGAGGAACATACCGACCAGAAATAAGTACCGAGCAGATACCCATTCCCCAAAGAGCGGGAACACGATCTCCCGAAATCACGACAGTTGCGCTATGCTCAGAACCGTTGAGGGAGACACGGTGTCCCACGCTTACCTACAAAGTAGCAATTGGAGTCTCATGAGGGGCTGCCACTACCCGAGATAAGGGGGATGAAGGATAAATGAAAACGTGGGACAACGGCTATAAAAGGGGAAGAAACCGATGAAAAATGGAGAAAAAAAAGTGAGGAAAAACTCTGCCAAATTGAAACCAGACCATTTTTTAATAGAAATCGTGAGCCAATTATAAGCAATTTATCGAATCTAAACTGCACATTTTTCTCGTAAACACCTTGTGCTAACTAAGGCATCGGAGGGTTTACGCCGGTAAAACCACCGGCGTCTCTGATCCGTTTTTGTGAACGCAAGCTTAGTGGGAGAAGGAATGCCCTTTTTAATCTCAATGACTAGAGTAGTCGTTGGGACAAAAAGAATAAGTCAACATCTTCACTAACGATCATATAAGCGTTGGTGTAAAGATTTGGTCGGGCAAAGGACGAGCAGATTTCAACATCAACATATACATTGCCCTGTAATTACCAAAACTTTGATGTTGTTACTTGACAGTTAAAAATTAACATAGCATCAAAACTAGTAAATTAAGTCAAGTCACAATGCTCGTAGCCCAGAGACAACCAATATGTGTTAGATTATTTAGGAATAGCTTCGAGTCTTAGTTTACCTCACAATTATAAGTTGGTATATATGTATGTATGTGTGTGTATTGTTAAGTGTTAGAAAATGCATATTTATAAAGGAGAAAACCGTCATTTTACATTTTAAGTCTTACTAATAACCTTTACTTTTATGTGAGACAGCAAAACAGACATCACTTTTGAACTCAGGACGGTCGAAAACCTTAGGGGGAGTATAAAAGGAAAAATGACACTGTTCACATGTACGGTATTGTCTACGGTATTGTTCACGACACTGTTCATATAGACGGATCGATGATGTGGCATTGACCGATGATGTGGCATTGACTGATGAGGTGTCACGATCCTGTTGGACTAAAATTCTTATGTACTGTTGATGGTGACGTGGCAGCATATCAGTGGACCAAAAATCTCG
>MKYO02029557.1:21602-38552 GCA_002013955.2 Citrus medica
GTGTTGAGTGTTAGAAAATGCATATTTATAAAGGAGAAAACCATCATTTTACATTTTAAGTCTTACTAACAACCCTTACTTTTATGTGTTTAAGCTTCTTGTAATTTAATTATGTGTGTTTTATTTTAATTAAGTATTTTATGTGTTTTAGGAGCATCATAGTCATTTCACAATAAACGAGAAATCAGACAGCAAAACGGACATCTCTTTTGAACTCAGGACGGACGAAAACCTTAGGGGGAGCATAAAAGGAAAAATGACATTGTTCACATGTACGGTACTATTCACATGTACGGTATTGTCTACGTTACTGTTCACGACACTGTTCATATAGACGGATCGATGATGTGGCATTTACCAATGATGTCGCATTGACTGATGAGGTGTCACGATCCTGTTGAACTAAAATTCTTATGTACTGTTGATGGTGACGTGGTAGAATATCAGTGGACCAAAAATCTCGCGCACGGTACATGCATCACACGGGATTATTTTCAACCAAACCGCGTTACTGTTCAACCCAGGTCAAACCGTATTACTGTTTATCCGCGTGGTCAAACTGTGTACTATTCACGCGTACTGTTGACTGATGACGTGGCGCAATCCTAAGCGTCCAAACTGTTTTTAATCCGATGGCCATGATTTACTCGATGTATCTATAAAAATGGGACCTCCCCCCCTAATTTGATATCTCTGAATCCATTTTTGGGATCCATTTTCTGTAATTCCTTCTCCATCTTGTATTTTCTACGTATTTTAATAAATTTTCATTTTGCCCCTAGTTCAATTATGAGTGGCTAATTTTCTTTCAAGCTTGGGTTGAAGGTGAAGTCTCAACATGTGTCATGGGCTTTATTTGGTAAATTTATTTTCTCTTCCCCTCTAGTTTTTGTGGATGTTTTGACTTCTCGTCGACAAATAATCATAATCTTATCTAGTACCGCCTTGGTTTCACCGGCTCCCTAGTATAAGGTTATTATTATTTGGCACGATAAGCCCTTAGCACCATATTGATTAGAGCGTGGTTCATGATGTGTGGATTCCCCCCTCATGATTTAATTGATATTAATAAGAAATATTTAGTCCATAATGCATGTTGATACGGATCCAGATACCCAAGTACGTCAATTTAATAGATCTACACGTTAATTTTTTCTTGCCATTTCAATTCCAATTTTTATGATAATTTCAATCACTTCCACCACAAATACAATCACCCATTTACAAAATTAATTATGTACACAATTAAAATCCACCTCCTCGTGGGATCGACACTCGTCACCATTAGTCTATACTACAATAGATTCGTACGCTTGCGAGTTCAACAAAATTTGCACAACATGTATATTTTAAATACAATTAGTAGAGTATAAGATATCATAATATATATAAAAAAATACTTGTAATAAGTTGATTACTAAAGTTGATATTTGAATTTATTCATTCACAACCATTAATATAACCCCTGCCTATAGTGGCTGAGGGCTGTGCCCCACCTGATCCTATAGTGAGTAGTGACTACGCCCATTCGTGTCGAAGTTGAACCCCATAAATCATGATTTCATGAACCCTTCTGATTACCCGTATAATTTAATGGATCGTGTTGGCCACAAACAATTAGTGAATAAACTCTTCATCCCGCCAAATTCTCCATTTCGCTATGATGTCTGTTACAAATTAAGCTAATAATCAATTGAGAGGAGGCATTTTCATAGATTCAACATCCGTGTTCTTTCTGCCCAACTCCTAATTGTGAAGAAACATTTCATTATCTTTTTGCCTCCTGCCTCTTGCGGTGCCGGACTCTTTTGGCCGAGCTTCAAAAGTTTATATTCTTAACAAGTGCCATCCTCTAATCGGTTGGTCAACGCAAATTCAGATGGTATTTCGAAAGGAAACCCTGACAATGGGTTGTAGTCTTTAATAACTAACTTTCATGGAGTTTTTTTTTTTTTTTCGGCATGCTGAATTTTTTTTGTTTAAAGGAATGAGGTTGGTAAAGTATAAATTAATTTTTGAACTTTACACTATTTCTGAAATTTAAACTTTAGATGGCCATCTATCTAAATAAAACTATTAAAAAATTATTTGTTAGGCCTCGGGGACAATGCCTTCAGGAATTTTTTTTTAAAAAAAAAAATCCAGGTGCCTTTAGGAGTTATTACCACTTATTTTGCTGAAATCATGGTCATCATTGTGGCTAGCGAGGAAGTTGCAGCTTGTGGGTGTCTAATATTTGGGTTGAGAGTGTACATAATAGATGGATTAGTGTTGTCACCTTGTTAGTTAGATGTGGTTCAGATTTTTCCATATATATAGGTGCGTTTGGGATTGAGGTTGAACAGCTGTAGTTTTTAAGGTACAGCACTAAAATGTTTAGTAAACACTAACTACTGTAACTTAAAAGTTATGTTAATATAATTTTTCACTTGTATCATGAAAAATCTTTTATATCTTTAATAATTTTGTTAAAATTTTTATTTAAAATTTTTATTTATTACATATTATTAACTTTTGTTTCATAATTATAACTTTTTTTCCACAGCAGCTGCAGCTTAAAAACTACAGCACCTCAATCCCAAACGCATTCTATATCTGTCGTGAAAGCAATGGGTAGCAAATGCTCTTGCTCATCTGGGCTTTATTTGTTTTTATCGCACCTGGGGCGACGTTTCTCCAACTGAATTTGTAATTTTTTTTTATCTAATGAGACTATTGGTTTTCTAAATTATAGGTTCTGTCAATGGTCTTTTTCTTTTGTATATTAATTTATCTGCTTTCAAGTACTCAATCTCCATGTCTTTTAAATTATTTATCAACCGAGGTTTCATGCATCGGGGACATTAAGAACATGGCAAAGAGGAAATAAAGTTAGCAAATAAGACCATGACAAGTTGCAATAATGGCGGATCTCTTATGAAATGAGACCTTTGTTTCTCTCTTCTGGCACTTTTTGGTTTTCTTTTTCATATGCGACTTTTTGTCAACAAAGCTGGCTCGAATTGGATAAGATTTATAGCCTGGAATGGTCACCCCTTCCCCTTTATGGCTTTACAACACAAATCCGATATTGTCCATTGTGAATATTCCACTTAATATTAAAGCTACACAAGCAGTCTGCCATAATTAAGTAGTAGCCCTTCATATTTTGAAACGGTAAATTATGAATTGGAGACCAAATATAAGGACACTCTATTGAAAAATTGCCTCAACTGAAAGAGGAAAAAAAAAATCAACCTGTAGTCTTTGATTAAAAAAAAAAAGTAAAAAAAAAACCACCACTATTCACATTTATATTCTTTAGCCCCCAGGAGTCCTAGTAAAAAAAAAAAACCACCACTATTCACATTTATATTCTTTAGCCCCCAAGAGTCATAATAGTTTCTATATATATTAATTCTTCAAAACAGAAGGAAAGAGAGAGGGAGAAGCTAATAGCTATATAAATAAACAAAAATGGTGAGGGAATATTTGAGAGAAATCACTACACGAGGGGATGGAGGAGGAAGCAGTGCAGTAGTTTTGCTTATTTGGGCAGCATTAGTTAGTCTCTCGGTCATTTCAGCTATTGTTTTCTCCTGTGCAGGAGGTGGTGGTGCATCCAAAGACAAAGACTCTGGCACCCATGCAGATACTTATGGCGGCTCCACTTGTGTTGCCGGCTGCGGCGCCGCCTGCGGGGGCTGAGTCTCTTTGATATACCAGCTTTCATTGCATGTATAGAACACTCAGCATCTCCAAGACCAGTAGTAATGTAAGTTTAGCTTTCTTTCTTTCAAGCTTTGAGCAATCTTGCAGACTTTTGATTGAGCACAAAATTGAAACATTAATTGTAGTCGTCGATTCAGTTAATGCAATAGGTGCAGAAACAAATTGCCATCGCCGCAATCGTTTCTTCAATTTCTCATTAGATTAGTTAATTTAACAGTATTCAGATAAGAGTATAGTCACATGTAACTGTGTTGATAAGGGGAATTGATCACAGCCAGCAATTTCTTATCCCTTTTTCTTTCTCATCAGCGGTGGATTGACAATTTGCAAGTTTGTTTTGTTGCAAAACTGAACAGTCAAATTTCACCAATTAATTATTAGTTCAAAAGCTTTCCTTTTTGTAAAAGTCTCTTAAAAAAGGAACCTCTAGACTTTAATTAAAAGAGGGTAAAAGATTCTTTAGTTCTTATATTATAAAGTTAATGTCTATTTAATTTTTATATTTTTAAAAATATTTCAAAATGTCTCTATTATTAAATATTGACACTCATGTCATTATTTTTTTTATTCTTTTTAATTTACTTTTACAATATTACACTCTTATAATAATTTTTTATATTAATAAAAAATTAGATTATCAAATTAAACTCAAAAATAAAATAAAAACAAAAAAGTATATATTAATTTTATTGGAAGCTCATATATGTCTAAAAAATTAATATGGTAAAAAATTTACATTATCAATTTTTTTAGAAAAATTAATACTTTAACTCAAGAGAGTATTTCACAAAAATTAATATATTTATTTTATTTTATTTTATTTTTTAGTGTTAAACTAGTAATTTATTTTATTTCTTTTAATAATGTCTAAAAAAATATTATTATAGGGTAATATTGTAAAAATAAATTAAAGATAATGACAAAAATGTCAATAATTTAATGGTAGGAATGATTTGGAGTATTTTAAAAAATATAAGAACTAAACAAACACTAACTTCAAAATATAGAGATTAAACGAATTTTTACCCAATACAAAGAAACCTCGCATGGCTGAAAAAAAAAAGCATTTTTGAAATTAAAGCAGCGAGCTTGTAGTCCTATGATGGACTAATGCACTTTCCTCTCTTCCACAAGCTGTGGAATAGAGGTAAATTTAGAACTCTAGACTTTACTGTAAAATGTATGAATCTAACTTTTTAGTAGACCTTATATTGTAATAAATCTGTAGATTGCAGCAAAAACCATTTTTAACTATTTCGTTTCAACCTAATTTTGAAAGCCTAACTGTTTCATACATACAATACAAGGCATCTCAAATTCAAACAGACTTTTTAAATACAAGATGTCACCCTCCTAATGCGACAAAGTAACATGACATAAATGAACAATTTGATGAATTGCAATTAATAGTGCACAAGATAAAAATACAGATATATTCTCTCAGATTAGTTGCTCAAGCAAATTTCCCACCAATACACTCATAGAGCAGAACTAGCAATGGCAGATAAAATTACACGGCTGAAAAATTCTGTAGGCTTTTTTTTGTTTGTTTTTGTTAAGGTTTTGTTGCGATCTCTGTCAACCTGTGTGTGTTGTGTATTATATATATAATCTTCCTTGGAGACATGTAGTCCCTAATCAATGATTGCACAGAAGAATTATGTCCTGTTTGAATACTGTAGCTGCTGTGGGATTTTTACAATCCACTGCGCTTCCTTATCTCAGTAGAGGATATATCCATGCGGAACTCTTCTACTGGTATGGAGACAAAAATGTCTCGTACCACCTCTGGAATGTCAAAATCTTCAAGAACCTGCAGAAAAGTCATTTGATGGCATTGAAGAGATTTCAGGACAAACAAATCAAGCATGAAATAGGAGCGTGTGTTTCAGGTACACACCTTGAAAATGCCATCAATATTACGGCCAGCCACAATGAAAGTGCATCCGGTTCTTTTGCATCCACTCAGTACCTCCACCATCTTTCCAGAGTCCCCATCATAATACTTGGGCTAGAACGGCGATAGAACCAAGCTTAAAATTCAGCTGGTTTATTATGAATAATATAATTTGAGCAAAATTATTTTAAAAAGATTTGAAGTTCCATACATCTATTAGCCTCGCTGCTGTGTCTGCACCAATTACAAAAGCACTGCCAGGAAAAAATTCAGCTTTCTTATAAAAATAAGGCTGATTTGAAATAATCACAGTCATTCCTGCAAATCAAAACAGAAATCGTTAATGTGTTGGGAAAATATTAATCAAATTAGTCTCTAAAATGGCTTCTAAAAAACAAATTCAACGATAAGAGTGAGATTACAGTTATGATTATAAGTTGGTATCAAAGTACATTTAATAATAGATAACATGAAGAGTTGCAAAACCTATATTCATAACAAAAAGAAATAAAGGGTTATAATTACATTGAATTTCCACAATATATGAATGAAGTTTAAATCTTTAAGAAGATCAGTTTTCAGTCACAACGCCAGAATGGCAGATTAGTAGGGTACAACACATGGTTTTATATGCCCAGATGACCAGGAAACACGCATTATTCACAAATCAACATCAAACATACAGGAAAAAGAATGATACACAATTACAAGTAATTAGCCTCACCAACTTTTTCAAATTGCTTCACACGATCTTTGATTTGAGAAACTGATAATGGAGGTTTGTCAGCATTGACTGCTGATAACTCAAAGCATGGGTAGCCATTGCCACAAATTCTACACAAATATCAATCATGGACGAAAGGTACTTCATAAACAACATTATTCCACAATGTATTATGAATATTATATGACAGGAATGCCATGCAGATGTAAAACCCATTAGAGAAAACTGTAAGAATCTAGAAAATCAGGCAACTGATGACAATAGCAGCTGAAGGCTAGTCTACAGGGGATGACTAATCTAGAACAAGATATCTATATATATTACTAGTTAACAAAGCCTTCTAAGGAAAAAGAAATGACTGATCATGGAACATCAGCAGCTGACAAACAGAAACATGAATGTCTAGAAGATGACTGATGTGGAAAACAAATCAAACATGAATGATAATAGAAACTTATTGATATACCTAGTCGCAACTTCCAAAAGCTTGAGGTGACCATCGTGTAACGGATTGAAAGAACCAGACAGTATTATTTTCCTTTCTTCATTGAACACTTGTGTCTCTGCAGAAAGCAGTCAATAGACAATAGGAAATAAAATAAAACTGAATGTAATACTATAACTGGGTTTCATTCAAAGGTTAAACCATACCATTCAAAAATGGATAGACCTTAAAGCATATCTCCCCATTTATAATCTGTTCAAGTTCTTGATCTTCACTGAACTGCTGCTCACATTCATCGACTGTTTCAGAGTCAGTCAACTCGGAGTTAAATGTTGCTGGAACTTTGCAAGCACTTGCCATTGCCTGAACCAAAAAATAAAAAACAAATTAATTAAGATGTTCAACATAGGAAACAATGCCTTCAAAAAAAATTTTTAAAAAAAAACATAATCAATTGACATTTGAGATGCACCACAATAAAATGAAATAATTGCTGTCGGTTTATCAAACAGATTTTTTTTTTTTTAACATTTTCAGATCTTCAATGTGCTTTAACTTTATTAACAATAATTGGGCAGAAGAAATGAAAATATAAATGTAATGGTTCCACTGAAAAATATGCAGCAGTTTAACAGCACCAAAGGTTATAATCATCCTCAATCTTTCATCTCATACCTTGAGTAAAAGATGACTTGAAACCTTATCTTCTTGCTCTCGAGTTCGCAAACCCTAAATTTGTTCAGCAAACAAAATATGAATGAAAATTAAAACACTAACAATTGAACCCAAAACCAAATCAAATTGTTGCCTCACCTTTGACAAGGTAACTGTAGATACCCATAGTCTGTCAGACGTTCTTGTAGACAAGTGGAACCTATGCATGCCAAAGAAACAAGATGTTCAACAAGTCTGAGGATAGCCATGAAAAACAGCTTTCAACAACCCCAAAAAATTCTCCAATCACATAATGGGAAGTATGCATGAAAGCTATTTCAAATACTGATGCCCATCTTCTATAGTTGATGAACTCAACCTACATTCCAGCATCAATTGTATATGACCAGCAGCATAAATTGCTGCAGTCTAGAAATCAAGAAACAAAAAATAATATTATTTAAGTATATTGTTCATACAAACAAAGGGCTCAAATCTAGATTCTAAAAATATCTAACAAAGTGTTCTATCTATTTATAGTTGTAATGGAACATCTCGTATAAAGTGAAGAATTCAAATAATAATACCTGTGGTCTCCAAGTTTTGGACGAGTGCTGGCTAAAGCACCAGTAAAGCCCACACCAAGAACAGGGGCACCTATTCCGAAAACAAAAAAAAGGAGATGGGGTCAGGTAACAATTCCCATTGCCCAATTTTTATAAATCAACATCAACAAACAAATGTGTCTATCTGCGCAGGCAGATGTTCTGCATATTAGTTAACTTGTTTCTTTTCTAGCATAAAATTATAAAAGGATCAGTAGTGACAATAACATGACTAAAACATGAATAATACTACTCTCACCAAGATTTTGATCAAGTTTCTTATAAACAGAGTATATATTTAAACATTTGTCTGTAGCAGCAAAGGTCGCCATAGCTTAAATTAATGCACACACAACAGATAGAATTTCACAAATACTCCGGCTGAAAAAGGCCATAAAGCATGAGCTATTGACAGTTCATATCGCCACACAATCTAAATATAAGCTAGCAATTAAGTAGCCTGAGAAACAGAGTGAGAGAGCTGAGTTAAAACCTGGTCTAGAGAGCTTAAGTGCCCGATTATATGCTAACAAAGCCATATTAACAGCAGTTTGTTGACTACAAAACTGATTTGGAATCTGCAACATTTAATTAATCAAATAATTATTTTTAACGCATACCAAACGAATTAACTCAAATTCGTCGCTACAATTATGTTAATCAGATTCAGACAGACCAAAATCAATGAACCTGGCCGAGTAATTGAATCATGGACATTCTGGAGTACGGTACCACTGCTTCAAGCACAGTGTTTGTTGCTCCCGGAATTGACATTAACATTCCTAAAGCCTGATCACAATTTTCAATTACTAAATATAATATTAGTTTTTAATTAATACACTAATTAGTGTTAACAAAAAGTGTGAGAAAGAAATGTGACCTGAGATGCGCCGCCGGCGATGTAGACGACGGCTTGAGTGGGGCTAGCGTGTATGGCTTCCACGACACCTCGGATGCAAGCGTCCGTCATTTTCGCTTTGCAGTTTGTTATCGGCTCGTCGTTTAGCAGCACGGTATATCGAACGTAGTCAACAGGATAACAATCTGAACGGTGCCGTTTTGTCAACCATGATATTAAAATTTGATCATTTTTAACAGCGGAGTGATAAAATAATTGAAAAAATATCGATTGTGCACCCGTTTTTTATATTTTTTAAAAAATATATAATTTTTTTATTTTTTGGCTGGAATTTACTTAAAATTATATTTTGTTTCATTTTTTCNTGAACGGTGCCGTTTTGTCAACCATGATATTAAAATTTGATCATTTTTAACAGCGGAGTGATAAAATAATTGAAAAAATATCGATTGTACACCCGTTTTTTATATTTTTTAAAAAAATATATAATTTCTTTATTTTTTGGCTGGAATTTACCTAAAATTATATTTTGTTTCACTTTTTCACTTCCGTTTGAAATCTGTTAAGAAAACTAACGGAAATTTAAAAAAATGACTATTTTACCCCCAAAACGAAAATTACAATTTTACCCTAAAAACTATCAAAAATAATAAGATTTTTTTGTACTTCATTAACGTACCAATAATAATATTCATCATTAAATCTTATTATTTTTTATAATTTTTAAGGTGAAATTGTAATTTTCGTTTTGGGGATAAAATGGTTATTTTTTTAAGTTTCCGTTAGTTTTCTTAACGGATTTCAAACGGAAGTGGAAAAGTGAAACAAAATGTAACTTTAAGTGAATTTCAGCCAGAAAATAAAAGAATTGTGTATTTTTTAAAATGGTGTAAAAAACGGGTGGACGGTGGATATTTTTCCTAAAATAATTTTAGAAATTATGATATTATTTAAAAAGTCTAATTATTATTATTATTCAATTACGAATTACCTTTTTTTCAAAAAATATTCCCGAGTAATGAGATGACACTAGATAAATTTACATGTTACAAAATTTATCATCTCATAAATAAATTTCCCTCATCAGTTTCTGGGATGAAAACATTGGAGAAAAAATTATGTATACTTATTACACTACTTCAAATAACATTAAATTTGATCAAATTTATTGTAGTCGCATTGAACTAGATTAAATTTGATAAATATTATCTTACAATTTGGTGGCAACAATACAATTATGACAACACAACTAATAATGAAAAGTCTTACTTATAATCATACCTTTTAAATTTCTCGTAAGATTTTAAAAATATAGAATCCTCGCATACTTATATTTCATAATAAATTTTTTTCTTTACGAATTCGATTACCACAACTCAACTAGTATGCTTAGATATCATAGGTGTTAGGTATGTTTGGTATTACTATTGAAGACTTAAAGGATTATAGTTGTAATTTTTTAGTTAAAAGTGATTTTATTTGACTGTTCTTAAGTAAAAAAATTCTGATAATATTTTCATGGAAAAAGGACATAGAGACCCCCAATGTTTGAATAAGGGATACAGAGACCCCCAACGTTTGAAAAATGGACACAAAACCCCCTAAAGTTTCAAAAAAGACACTCAAACCCCCATTTGTTAACAGAAATTATAATTTTAAAGTGCAATTACCATTATACCCTTATAGCATATTAAAAAATAATTGTTCATTGTCCAATTTATTCCTATATTATTAATAAAATTACAAATATAACTTCATTACCCAATGGATTATTAATAATATAGGAATAAATTTAATTTATTTTTATTTTGATATATACGAAAATGGATTAAATTTATTTTTATTATATTAGTAATCAATTTAATTTATTTTTATTCTTGAGCAATGGATTCAATTTATTTAGTTGAAGAGAAAATTTGACAAAAATTAAATGGAAAATTTGGATAATGAAGTTATATTCGTAATTTTATTAATAATATAGGAATAAATTGGACAATGAACAATTATTTTTTAATATGTTATAAGGGTATAATGGTAATTGTACTTTAAAATTATAATTTCTGGTAACAAATGGGGGTCTGAGTGTCTTTTTTGAAACCTTAGGGAGTTTTGTGTCCCCTTTTCAAACGTTGGGGGTCTCTGTGTCTCTTATTCAAACATTGGGGGTCTCTGTGTCCTTTTCCCTATTTTCATTGATTTTGTCAAAAATATTATTCAAAATTATAAACACACACACCCCACAAGAACATTAACTTTTCAAGCCATAAGATCATAACAACTGAATATTAAACAGACTCATTTAGGGTTTTTGCTTCGGCCACGGGCCCATTGTATTTGGCATGAGCACGTGCAACTTGCATCAGTGCATGGACACCAACACCACGATGGACGGAGACCATTGGACCAAATCCGATTTCAATGAGGCATGCTGAAAAAAAACAGCCTCTAATCACCCTCAAATTAGGTACCAAATGAAAATAGCCCATATGCTCTGAAAAGATAAAATAAAGAGCTTAGACAGCTCGATATACCTTCTTCAAAAAAGGAAAAAAAAAAGCACTAAATTGGCCGATAATTTCATTTACAGCATTGGCAAAGGCATTTTTCTTCTCATTACTGCTCTCGCAAATATAAAGGTAAACTATTCATTCATTATTTTTACTGCTTGTCTTTGTACTAATATTTTTCATCCGTTAACTCAACCACACTGTATGCCGTGTGGCTGCTGCAATGATACAGCATGTACAAGTACCATTATTTTGCAAAATGGTCCTCAACGCATAGGGATGGCAATGGGGAGGGGAGGGGAGGGGACCAATCTCCTCATATCCATCTCCGATATTTTGCGTATGTCCCCGTCTCCTCCCCGTCCTCGTCAGAATTGTTTGAGAGAATCCTCATCCCCTCCCCGAATAAAAACAGGGGATCCCCGAGGGTCTCCGGTCCCCGGTTCCCGAATAATTAATAGTCTAATACATTTTTTTATTTTTTATTTTAAATTAATCATACTAAAATAAAAAAATTCAGATAAAAATAAAGTTCAAAATATATCTTACAGTAATATTGATCCATTTCAAAGTCACATTCAAAATATAAATTATCAAAATAATTATATTTGTCAATGACTCAATCTTCATAATCCTACAATAAAAAGAAAAAAAATTTTTTTTATGACTGTTGTAAATTATAATTAGACAGCTCTCTCCTGTATCATTGTGGTTTGGATTAAAAATTTAAGACTTTAATTAGTTAATTAAGTTTAAAAGTTTAATAATATAAATATTTTGATATTTATTATTTTTAACAATATTTATAATTTTGTTATTTATTTATTAGTAATTTTAAAAATAAAATTAAAAATTAAAATGGGGAAATGGGTAGGGGATGGGGATTCCACCTCATCCCCGTTCCCTCCCCGAATAAAAAATTGGGTAAAAAATTTTTTCCGTCCTCTCCCCGAATAAAAAATTGGGTATAAAATTATCCCCGTACCCTCCCCGAATGGAAAAAATCCCCGAGAGTACCCGTCCCCGTGGAGATTTTTGCCATCCCTATCAACGCAACTGAATGTATTTAAGAAAGAAGCAAAACCCTGTAAACAAAAACAGGCCATGGTGACTTGGCAATCTTCATAATATTTGTCTCTGTTCCAACAAAAATACTTCTGTTCTGTACAGATTTCTGGATCTGTTTGTGTTTTACTTGACACATAACAGATATGAGATGGCTTAGACCAAAAAAATAGTGCTGAAAATAGAGTATTTAAGTAATTATCTTCAGCTCCTCGAGAATTTAATTTTTTTTTTAAAAATGTATTGTCTTCGGCTGTAAAGCGTTGTGTTTGGAGAGATAGATTGATCTGCCAATTAAATAGAAGTGGGCTCCAAAGATTGAAGCCTGTGTCTCTAAAGAGAAGCAAAATGTTTAATTAATTGCATGATAGGACTAAAAATACTTCTTGAAAAATTGATTCCCCGTTCGTATTCACAAGCCACAGGCTTTTGCTTGTTGTAAAGACACAACTGGGCCTAGTTGCGGAGTATTAACTCATGCCCTCGAGGTGCTTTTTTTTTTTTTTTAATACTGGTTAATCATCATATTACTGCATTATACAGATATTTACAACAACTGCTATTATAGCAGAGATATTACACTGATATTTACAATCAGATATACATGATTGGGACTTACATTATTACATTGAATTCTATGAAGTACATGCCCAGACAAATAACTCCTCACAGGAGAGGGATGTCCATACTCCACTTGCATTTCACAAGGGAGAATGATTTTTAAATATAAAGAACATTTAGCCCCTACAATGCTTTTGTGGGGGCTAGAACCGCTGCCCTCACAATGCTTTGTGAGGACAGCAGCCCACCACTTCGGCCAAGGCCGAAGTGGCGCCCTCGAGGTGCTTAGGAGCGTGGGTTCGAGCTTTATACGAATTCATCTCAATCCTCAATCTCAGAAATATAAAATGGAAGATAAATTTCTTTTTTATTATTTATTATAGGAGTATATTTGGAACTAATGATTGATAGACTTTTGGATTATACTACAAATATATAAGTATTTAGAATCACAATAGTTTCATACTATAATACATTTATTGAATTGTAACAAATTCAAAAAAAAAAAAAAAAGAGGCGCAATTGGCCTTATCATATGTTTATATAATGAAGAGTATAAGAAAGACTACAAGCTATGCACTCTAATTTTGAGACTGGACCATAAACAATGTGTTAACCGATGTATTAGTGCTTGCCTTTGCCTAACCACATGTACCCAAAATAATAATAATCAACCTAGATGATAGTGTTCTTGTTCCTGCGCATGCATTAAATCTGTCACTGTTTTTTTTTTCTAAAAAACAAAAAATCTGTTAATGTT
Organism: Citrus medica; assembly: GCA_002013955.2. NCBI lineage: Eukaryota > Viridiplantae > Streptophyta > Magnoliopsida > Sapindales > Rutaceae > Citrus > Citrus medica. The sequence goes on from MKYO02029557.1 coordinate 35,391, forward strand.
ACTTGAAGTACGCCTTTAAAATTAACCTTTCTTTCAAAAAAAAAAAGTGAGTAAATAAGAATACTTATCTTGAAAAATTATACTGCATATAGTAGTCTCATCCTCATTGAATTTCACTGTTTTAAAATATGTTGTGGGTGCGTATTAGTGTACACATGAAACAAGCAAGCTCTAGATGAATAAAATGGAAAGGGACAAGATGGTCTTTCTATTACGTGGAAGTGTGAATAAACAGTTGACTGTAAACTTCGAGACATTAGAGAGAAGAGAGAGACGAACCCGAACTTTCTCTTTATTTATAAATTTCTCAGCCGAGTAATTTAATTACTACAAACAAGTCCTTCGAGAAAATGAAAGTGTTCCTAGCCTGAGCTCTGGCGTGGGGTTCACCATCGTGTCCCACTGACAAACGGCTACATCAATAGTTCACGTGTCAATTTAGCGCGAAATGTTTTTTGATTTTATTCACTCTCGTATCACGATAACTTCAATTACTTTTTCGTGTGTTGACTGCATGTGAAAGTTGCTCTTGTTGTTAACAGAGTAGAACTACTCCGTACAAAATATCTTTATCATAAAAAATAATAATAATAAAATATTACTCCATTTGACAGAGTTTTCTGAAAAAAAAAGTGTTTAAATAGTTTGTAATGTACCGGATAGATCAGCTAACACGTGGTTATTTAAATTTAACTCAGCTCTTTTGTTCGAGCATTATAAATATAGTTGCTTTAAATTTTTATTAGGAAAATTTTAATATATTTTAATTATACAGTATAAATAAATTAATTAATTAAGCTTTAATCTATTTTAATTATATAGTATAAATAAATTAATTAATTAAGCTTTAATCTATTTTAGTTTTATAGTATAAATTAATTAATTAACTAATTAGAGGTACGGTTTTGAGCATTTACATATAAAAGAATAAAACAGTGTTTTCCTGTTAATTTAGACAACATTAATTTTTTTTGCTTATTTTTAGTTAGTACGCTATTTAAATGCAATAGAAAAACTTTTGTAACAATAATTTAAAAAAAAACAATGTTAAGATACACATATGTACTATAGCTGAATTTAATAACTAAGTGCATCTGTAATATGGTATCATAATTATACCATAATTAGACTATATATATATATATATGGTTATTCAATTTTTAGGAACAAATTGACTTAATGTTTGACCTCTTAGTTTTTAAACAATTTTTTTTAATTAATCATCTAATTTAAAATCTTAGAGATGCATGAACGTAAAAATTAATGTAAATATTATCCATTCCCTGCTGGGTCTTTATAAATAGAGAACCGGCCGAAACACGTAATCATGGGTATATCCACTTGGCTCGAGAGGGCTTTATAGAATTCTCAATTTTTTGTCATTCTAAAAACAAATAAAAGTTTTCAGCTGCGAATTGGTATTAATGTGTTAAAAATAAATAAATGCGATATCATTATCGTTTAATCTTATTTCTTCCATTAATTTATTTATTTTTATCTATCGAATTCTAACATGCTGTATGAGTTGATGAATTCATTCAATTTATCATTTATTATTTTAATGTAGAGTGAATAAAAAATTTGTATAATTTAACATCTCGTGACTTTGCACGCACGTGTTGGACATTCAAGAGCTACACTTAGGGATGGCAATGGGGAGGGGAGGGGACCAATCTCCATGTATTCATCTCTGATATTTTGCGTATGTTCACATCTCTTCTCCATTCCCGTCAAAATTATTTAAGAGAATCTTCATCTTCTCATCGAATAATAACAGGGGATCCTTGAGGGTCCCCGATCCCTGAATAATTAATTTTTTTATTTTCAATTTTGAGTTAATTATATTAAAATAAAAATTTTAAATAAAAGTAAAGTTCGAAATATATCTTACATTAATATCCATTACAAAAGTCACATACATTAAATTAGTAAGTAATGCAACATGCAAAGGGATACAAACTATCATGAACAAATTAATAGTCTAATACAAAATGGTTATAAATAAAATCAATTTTAGATTCAAAATTAACTTTTCAATTGTGGCGTGGGCACTTTATAAATGTGGACTATTCCCTTTATAGCACAATAGTTAAGTCGAAGCAAATTAAGAACAAATATTATATTAGATTAGATATTAAAATTGTGATTTCCTGTGGGCAATTATAACATCTAAAAGTAAAAATAAAAATAGACTTAAGATAAATAAAAAATAGATTTAAGTTTAAAATATTTAATGAATAATAAAATTAAAATAAAAGTTTTGGGCTAATAGAATCTGTCCGGTCTTTTTAATGTCCTAAATTTATAATTTTATAATTCAAATTTTATTATTTATTTACTAGTAATTTTAATAAATAAAAATTAAAATGGGAAAATGGATAGGGGATGGGGATTCTACCTCATCCTCGTCCCCTCCCCGAATAAGAAATTGGGTAAAAAAAATTTCTCGTCCCTTCCCTTAATAAGAAATTGTGTATGAAATTATCTTCATATCCTCTCTAAATAGAAAAAATTTATAAAAATACCCATTCCTGTGGAAATTTTTACCATCCCTGACTACACTGCTAAGGCCCTACTGCTAAAGAGGAAAGTTTAGGACCACTAATTTGTTTTGATGGTGATTAACTTTCTGGTCAAATCAGGCAGTTGTTCTGATCAACGGCGGTCAAGATTCCATCTATGATCACATTTCTATTGGTCGCCTCTACTGAATTATTATAATTTAATTTTAATACATGATCATGTATTAGGGACAGAAAAATGGCCATAATCATAACAATGTCCCCTTAACGGTTCAGAGGCAATGTGGGATAATCATCACAGTCCAATTCATCTTCCAATCGTGGCCATTGGATAATCCGCCTTCAATTTGGAAAGTTGCCAAAAATGAGTAAGGCTCCTGCCCCCTGCCCTAAATAACATTATCGTGGGGCTCTCATATGGGATCGAACACCTTTTCTTTTCTTTTTTTTTAATAAACATATATTCGATTCATACCCATGTCAATATATTCTCTTAAATTGAACATTTTACCCCTACTGATTAAAAAAAAAAAGATGTTAAAAAAGAAAAAGAAAATTGTTATGTTAGCAACAAAATGGACAAATAGTTTAAAGAGCATTGAATAAGATTCTCTTAAAGTAGTGGACTTAAAAAAAAGAA